>JAJPUD010007696.1:31042-64746 GCA_023553655.1 Myrmecobius fasciatus
TTTTTTTTTTCATTAATTGCCTTGAAATTCTTGACCTTTTGTTCTTCCATATGAATTTTGTTGTTACTTATTCCAGATCTGTAAAATAATTTCTTGGGAGTTTGATTGGTAGGGCACTAAATAAATTAGTTTGGGTAGTATTGTCATTTTTATTATATTCACTTGGCCTACCCATGAGCACTTGATGTTTTTCCAATTGACTAGGTCTGATTTTATTTGTGTGGAAAGTGTTTTGTAGTTTAGTTCATATAATTCCTGATTTTTCCTTGGCAGAAAGATTCTCAAACATTTTACACTAAAAACCATTATTTTGAATGGAATTTCTTTTTGCATCTCTTGCTGCTGAACTCTGTTGGTAATATATAAAAATGCTGATGATTTATGTGAATTTATTTTGTATCCTGCAACTTTGCTAAAGTTGTGAATTGTTTCTAGTAATTTTTTGGTTGATTCTCTAGGGTTTTCTAAATATACCATCATATCATCTGCAAAGAGTGATAATTTGGTTTCCTCATTACCTACTCTAATTCCTTTAATCTCTTCTTCTTCTCTTACTGCCAAAGCTAACATTTCTAATACAATATTAAATAGTAATGGGGACAGTGGGCAGCTTTGTTTCACTCCTGATTTTATTGGCTTCTAGTTTGTCTCCATTACATATGATGCTTGCTGATGATTTTAAGTAGATACTACTAATCATTTTAAGGAAAAGCCCATTTATTCCTATACTCTCTACTGTTTTTAATATGATTGGGTGTTGGATTTTATCAAAACCTTTTTGTGCATCTATTGAAATAATTCTATGGTTTTTGTTAGTTTGGTTATTAATATAATTGATTATGCTGATAGCTTTCCTAATATTGACACAGCCCTGCATTCCTGGTATAAATGCTACTTGGTCATAGTGTATTATCCTGGGGATGACTTTCTGTAATCTCATTGCTAATATCTTATTTAAAATTTTTGCATCAATATTCATTAGGGAAATTGATCTATAGTTTTCTTTCTCAGTTTCTCTCTACCTGGTTTAGCTATCAGCACTATATCTATATCATAGAAGGAATTTGGTAGTATACCTTCTTTCCTTATTTTTTCAAATAATTTATATAGTATTGGAATTAATTGTTCTTTGAATGTTTGGTCAAATTCACATTTAATCCATCTGGCCCTGGAGATTTTTTCTTAGGGAGTTGATTAATAGCTTGTTCTATTTCTTTTTCTAAAATGGGGCTATTTAAATAATTTATTTCCTCTTCTGTTAACCTGGGCAATCTATATTTTGTAGACATTCCTCCATTTCATTTTGATTATCAAATTTATTGGCATAAAGTTGGGCAAAGTAACTCTTAATTATTACTCTAATTTCCTCTTCGTTGGAGGAAAGTTCTCCCTTATCATTTTTGAGACTAACAATTTGATTTTCCTCTTTCCTTTTTCTAATCAAATTAACTAAAGGCTTATCTATTTTGTTGGTTTTTTCATAAAAACAACTCTTAGTTTTACTTATTAATTCAATAGTTTTCTTTTTTCATTTTTATTAATCTGCCCTTTTATTTTCAGAATTTCCAATTTGGTATTTAATTGAGGATTTTTAATTTATTCCTTTTCTATTTTTTAATAGTAAGCCCAATTTGTTGATCTTCTCTTTCTCTATTTTATGCAAGTAATCATCTAGAGATATAAAATTACCTCTTACAACCACTTTGGCTGTATCCCACAAATTTTGGTATGTTGTCTTATTATTGTCATTCTCCTGGACGAAATTATTGATTGTGTCTATGATTTGCTTTTTCACACATTCATTCTTTAGGATTAGATTATTTAAGTTCCAAATAACTTTCAGTCTATTTTCTCCTGGCCTTAAATTACATGTGATTTTTATTGCATCATGATCTGAAAAGGATGCATTTACTATTTCTGCCTTTCTGCATTTGATTTTGAGGTTTTTATGCTCTAACAAGTGGTCAATTTTTGTATTAGTTCCATGAACTGCAGAGAAAAATGTAAACTCCCTTCTGTCTCCATTCAATTTTCTCCAAAGATCTATCATACATAACTTTTCTATCTCTGACTCTTTTCTCCTCTGGACCATCACAATTCTGACCTTTAGCTTTCTACAGCTTTAAGTAGATGAATCTGAATTCCAAAATTCTTTCAAACCTATATTTTTTAATGTTTAATGAGCTAAACTCATCTAATCCTCACTCCAAGCTTTTCACTCAAAATCTGGACATTCAGAGTTAGGGTTTATCCCACAATTGAGAATTCCCTTATTTAAAGGTCCAAGATCCCTTCAGCATTTGTCCTTGAAAGGTCTCAGAAACATCTCTGATATTCAATTTTCCAAAGAACTACCAAGAGCTGATATTTTAGAATCCAAGGCCATTTTTTCCTATTGTCTATAAACTATTTATATTTTTATTTTTTAGTCAATAATCATTAAAATGCACATACATCTTGCCTACATACAAATTTTCAAAACTTATCCATGTCTCTTCTAAGTTCTTAGACATTTTGTTACTCAAACATACTGTCTTCTTTTTCCTTAATAGTAATATTAATAACACTCTTGACCAAGGAGTTCCTTCAATTGTTTTCAGTTTGGAGGAGGAAGGTTTTTTTGGCTTACCAAAAAATAGACAGTACTTTCACTAGACTTTTTTAGTTGTAGCTGTGAATGTATGCCTTGTTTCAAAATATCTCTCTGGCAGAATATCAAATTGCTGGAAATGATTGAAATGCTAAATAAAATCCTCATTGTTCTTTAAAATCCCTAGAACTTGACAACATTTTTGGCTCACTTAGAATATATGTGAAAATAAATCTTTGTGATTTATGATATTTTTCATTGTAAGACCTCTAGCAGAGCAGATTCTGATTCATAATCTGAGTTTCCATATATCATCTAGGGTATTTTGCAGTCCATTCAAAGGGCCGATCTTTTGTGTTTTAAAGGTTTTGCTTTCTTCCCATGTCTCCTCTCTGAATTAAGACATTCAGAAGAGGGTCTTCTGCCTAGATAGGAAATCCAGTATACTATCAGCCACCTCCAACAATTACCTTCAAATGGGAACTGACAGCCTAAGCATTCACTAGGCTAAAGAAAGTCCAAGACATGACTTTTTGGTGCTAAAGAAACACTATTGATTCCATGATCAATAAAGTTGATTTTTAAAAGTTTTTCAATGGATTTTTATTACACTGTACTTAATTAGTTACAGATAGCATAATCTGGAAAGGTTAATTCTGTTTCTTATGAGACCTTGGGAATTAACATCTAGGTTTTTTGTTGCTGTTTTAAAATACTTTATATGCATTACCAATCATAATATTAATGAAAATTTTTATCAAAAAAGGATCTTCAGAAAGTTACATTTTGTTATGTAGTGCTTGCATATTACCTTATTCAGGGATTTGTAAGTTTGCCAAAAAATTAACAGCAAAATGCTCTTGGCTATGTGGTGGAAAATGTGGGGATTTTTTTTTCTTTTTGAACTTCAGGTTTAATATAAATTGAAATAAATTGTTGATTTCACCCAGAAATGTTAAGTTCTTCTATTTCATTTACCTAGAACTAGAAATATTTATATATTTTGAGAATATTTTAAAAATATTCCTTGAAATTTAAGATATTTTTGCATTAGAAGGCCCACTCCATAGCAGATGATAATAGTTTTTGAGATCCCTCAGTGCTTTGGTATATGTAAATTTGGGGACACTCCAATCCTGACTTTTTGTGTTTTCTTCTGGATCAGATATCTTTTCTTCTAAATGTTCTCCTCAATCTCTCATTCTCTTCTCCATGGCTCCTCCAAGACCTTGCATTGTTTATTCTAAAATCCCACCGCTTCAGACAATCTTCCTTATCAGCCTTTGAACATCTCCCTCCCTCTCTTCTAGATATTCCCCCAACTGGCATTTCTGTTTCTATAGCCTCATACAACTGAGGATTTTAATGTCTATATTTCCATCAAGCTCAAATATTGTACGTTCCAATTTGAAGAAGTGTTCATGAATTCTGGCGTCACAACCATTCTTGATTGTTCCATTTAGAGTTGGAACTTAGTGTCATCCTGGGAAATTTTGTATTATAAGTTCTAACCTACCACCAATTGCCCATTTTATTGGTATCTGGAAGCCCAGAAATTCATTTTTAAGGATCTTCAAAGATATGAGATTCCCATATCTAAATGCTCACATTTCTAGAATGTCTTTGGGTTTTTTCCCTTAAGTATACTTTATTGTTCTAAAAATGCACTTGAGTCTTATCCATATACTGATTTTCAAATAGAAATGTCTGTCCTTATAAATTTTAATTACATAACAGCAGGTTTTAATGGTCCAAAAACTGAATTTCATTATCATAAATACTACTATTTATAGCTATCTTTATCAGTAAATAAATTGCAGAGGATTGTATTGTTTTTTAAGGTTCATGGCATTTTTTGTTTGGTCACAAAATAGTATTTTCATTGTACCTTTAAGGCTGTATCATTAAGAATATAAATTTTTTTTCCTCCTTTGTATCAATAATGCATACTAAAAATTAATTTGGAATAGATGTTTGATCTCATGAGAACAATCTACCTTCTTTTTAAAACATCCTTCAACAGGTAAATATTTGAGTCAACTAAGAAGGTGTATAAGAATACATCCTTGCCATTTATGTAATATTCTGTTTTAAGACATAATTGAGAGCTAATGAATTACATTTTTAAAATGTAATTCATTGATTCTCCTAAGCAATCAAATGTGATGATTTTCAGGACGTTCCAATTTTTTTTTTCTTTGGAGTCTCATAGTACTTTGTGCTCTAGTATCTCTTCTTATAAATGCATTCCTACCTCCTTCATTCTTTTGACCACAGCTATGTGCTAAATCCTCCTGTTTCTGACAATTTCCATTCTCAGTCCCAGGAAATCTCTCCCTCTCCCTCTTCTAGTCCCTCCCAACAATAACAGTATAGGTTCTACAGTCGATTTGAGCTAAGGATTGTGAATGCAAAGTTTCCATCAAGTCCACAATGTCTTGGGTCCAAGCGTCCTTCATGATCTCATATCCTGGCTTCACTTTCCTCTCTGCATTGGTGCATTCAGGGGCAGGATTTAATTCCCAGTTCATTCTTTATCTATGCTCTCAACTCCTTCCAATATTCCCATATGAAAAGTACCTGTATGAGGCTAAAGCATTCTGGGGACCACATAAGACTTGACATTTTTGGTGCTAAAATGTATCATGAAAATTATGTCAAATTATTATTTTTATTATTTGGATTCTTATCACAATGTGCATGGGTTTTAACTATATAATGATTTGAAAAAAGAAGTCTACTCCCTAATAAGTTCTCTTTACTGAACTCCTAGTTTTTTTGCCAAAATGTCTAAATATTCATTTCTATTAATAGTAATAGAAAGAGAAATCTTTATTAAAGAAACAAATGTGTGGAATTTCATTTGCTTTAGTGTGTAGGTGTTGTGGTTTTTAGGGGTTTATTTAGGTAACAAAAAATTTCCAGTAATCTCACCAAATCATTTTGGCAGCATGGTTGAAGATAGGAGGTTTGGGGAGGGGAGCGTGTTTCTCTGTTTTTCTTATACATCACTCTTAAAAATATTCTATTTATTTTTATTAATAATAATATAAAATAATAATAATAATAATATAAACAGTAAAGGAATATATTGAACTGCTTTGGTTTTGGTGTGCTTGTGTTGTGGTTTTAATGAGAGAGCTTTCCAAATCAAAATATTAACAATAATGTAACCAAATCTTTTTTGTATTGTATTGCCAATAGGAGAATTTAGATTTTTAATTTCTTTGTTTTCCTTATACGCCAGTGATAACCAAGAAAATCATAGAATGATTGAATTAGGAAATTATTCAATGATTTCCTAAAAAAAATCTACATTCTTATTTTTAAAATTAGTTTTAAATGGTCAATATTTGAGCTCCTTCAGTATATACATAATAATAAATCTTTGTCACTTGTGTGACTTTGTACTCTAAGTATCCTTCTCCAGTAGATGAATTAAAAGCTTATACTCTTCTATGACATAAAAACATTTTTATTTTTATTTTTCTTAGATAATTATTACAGTGTACATTGATCTTATCTATATGCAAATTTCCAAAATTTACTCATGTCTTCTATTACTTTTGATGTTGCCCCTTGATGTTTTCATTCAATCATACTCTAATTCATTTTCTTTTTTAAAGTATTTTATTTATTTTCCAGTTACATGTAAGAACAATTTTTAACATTTGTTTTTTTTTTAACTTCGATTTCCAAATTCTCTCCATCCTTTCCTCCCCTCCCCCTTCACTGAGAAGGCAAGCTATTTTATATAGGTTACACTTGTGCCATCATGCGAAACATATTTCCATATTAGTCATTTTGTGAAACAGAACATAGACCAAAACAACAACAACAACAACAATAACAAGAATAAACAACCCAAGAAAAACAAAGAAACTTTTTTTAAAGTATGCCTCGATATGCAGTCATACTTCATCAATTCTTTCTCTGGAGGTGGATAGCATTTTCCATCAAAAAGTCCTTTGGAATTGTCTTGGATCATTGCATTGCTGAGAGTAGCTAAGTCATTCACAATTCATCACTGTACAATAGTGCTATTACTGTGTACAGTGTTCTCTTTGTTCATTTCACTTTGCATCAATATGTTCATGAAAGTCCGTGCTTCTTTATGAAAAAGTCCTCCTGGTCATTTTTTAGAACAACAGTATTTCATCACAATCATATACCACAAATTGTTCAGTCATTTCTCAATTGATGGGCATCTCCTTAATTTCCAGTTCTTTTCCACTGAATGCATGGCTGCCACGAATATTTTTGTGCATATTAGTCGCTTTCCTTTTTTAATCTTTTTGGAATATAGACTTAGTAGTGGTATTGATAAGTCAAAGGATATGCAGTCTCTTATAGCCCTTTGGGCATAGTTTCCAAAATTCTCCTTAAATTGTTTGGGACAGGTCACAAGTCTATCAATGGTGTATTAGTATCCCAGTTTCCCACATTCCTTCAACATTTATCATTTACTTTTATGTCACATTAGTCAAACTAATACGTGTGAGATGGTTCCTCAATATCTGTTTTTATTTGCTTTTCTCAAGTCAATAAAGATTTTAGAGCATTAATTTCTTGATCTAAAAACTGCCTGTTCATACCCTTTGACCATTTATCAATTGAACTATGGCTCATACTCTTACAAATTTGATTCGGTTTCCTATATATTTGAGAAATGAGGCCTTTATCAGAAAAACTTGCAGCAAAAAATGTTTCCACAATGATTACTAGCATGTACTTTCTTCCATCCAATTACCCTGTCCTTCTGCTAAAGTGTTTTGTTTCTGACACTCCCTCCCTGAATCTCCCCTATCAGCACCTCCCTTCCTTCTTTTCTCTCTGCTCCTTCTACTTTCCTATAGGATAATATAAATTTCTATACCCAACTGAAGATGTATGTTATTCCCTCTTTGAGACAATTCTGATCAGAGTAAAATTCAAACATTTTCTGCTACCTGCCCTCATGTTCCCCTCCACTGGGAATAACTCTTACCTGCCACTATTTGGAGTTTCTTTTTGTTGTTTTTCATTCATCTAAGTCATTTTTTGACTTTATGTTAAAGTAGGACTTTGCTCTTGGGGTAAAGTGCCCCAAGCTTCAGGTTTTTCTATGGCTATTTTCAAAACTAGCGCTGGGGGTCTTTAAGTTTCAACTCTTCCAAGATGGTTAAGGAAAGCTGTGATCACTGCTCTCCTGATCTGTGAGGTACCAAAAGCAATCAGTCTTTTACTCCTTGGCACTGTGACCAGGATCCCCACTCCCCTGCAGCCAATTACTCATGTACTAATGCTCTTCTTTGCCCTGTGACTGCAATCCAGAACCATTTATGAGCAAGGCAACAAAGTCCTGACCTCAGTGCCAACAAATGGTTCTCTATAATCCCTTTCTGACTAGTTGTCAAATAAATCCCCTTACTGTCTAGGCAAAGAGCTTCAGCATGAATTTATTCAGTCATCCCAAGGCCTGTGCTGGCTTGCCTAGGCATGATCTGCCCTGGACTGGGCTACACTCTCATTCCAGTAAGAGTGACTTTTCTAGATGATCTTCTAAATTTACACTGGCTAGAAAATTGGCCCTCCTCCCCAGTCCTTTTGTTAGTTCAGCTGCTCCAGAATTCATTTTGAGGCATTATTTTAAAATTGTTTAGAGGGTATTTGTGAGAGATGAGGAGAGTCCCTGCATTTACTCAGTCCCTTGACTCTGCCCCCTCCTCCTGCATTTATTTTAATTAATAGTGATATCAGTAGCAATCTTGACCAAATGGGAACCTCAAGGGGATTACATTTTTTGGTGTTTTCAGTCTGGGGACATAGTATTGCTTGCCAAAAAACAACAGCACTGTCACCATAATCCTTCACCTATGAAGCTGAAAATGGGCATTTCAAAGTTTCAAAACAGCCCTACTGCGGAATGTAAATTAAATTAAAAGGACTGATTTCCAAGGCAAAATTTACCTCCACGTATTTGAAATTCCCTAGACATAGTCAATATTTTGGCTCATTTAGAATATATATGAAAATAAATTTTTGCCGCTTATGATATTTTCCATACAAAGGCTTTACCAGATCAGATTCTGATTCACAGTCTTAGAGAGCTTCCATTTATCACAAAAGATGATCTGTAGCCAATTCAAAGGGTTTATCTTTTGTGCTCTAAGATTTTTATTTTTGCTTTCATATCCCCAAATTTCAGAAATTCAGAAGTGGGATTTATGCCTATCTAGGAAAGCTTGGCTAACTATCAGCCATCTCCCAAACATTCACCTTTGAATGGAACCTAATAGCCCAGACATTCAGTGTACTAAGAAAATTCCAAGACATGACATTTTGTGTTCCAAGAACCATCCTATGATGAACTATGATTGATTACAAAGTTTCTTTTTAAAAGTTTTTTTTTTCGTATATTTTCACAACAGTGAACTTAATGACTTACAGAAATCATGAACTGGAAACATTAATTCTGTCTCTTATGAGGCTTTGGGAGTTGACATCTTGGATTTTTGTGTCCAAAACTACTACATATTCATTATCTTTGCTAATCATATAAATAGCTGTCTTTATCAAAGAAGTGCTGGTACATGTTCTCATCTGAGGATTTTTTAATTAGTCAATATTGTCAGTACTTTTGGTGAAAGTTTGCTTTCACCAAACCTTTTTTGGCTGTTTGGTGGAAGATTTTTTTGAGCTTCATGGCAGTTTAAAATAAATTAAATTGAAACAAATGATTTATACAGAAATTCTAATTTCTCCTCATTCTTTGTTTACCTAGAACTAGAAAATATTTTTGCCCACCAGAATATATTTAAAGTAATCATTAAAATTTGTGCCATGTTGCATTTGAAGGCAGATGAGGTAGGTTCTCAATGCCCTCATCACTATGGAATATGGAAAATTTCAGAACACACTAGTCCTAACTTTTTTGGTTCTCTCTTGGATCAGAAATTCCTTCTTCTAAAGTCTTAGCTCAATCCCATTATCTTCTCCATAGGTCCTCTTGGAGCTGACACTGTTCTAAAATCCTATTTCTTCAAACAATTTCCCTCATCAGCTTTTAAATATCTCCCACTCTCTCTGGTCTAATCAGTCCCCAAACTAACCTTTCTCTTTCTACAGCCTCATTCAGTTCAGGATTCTGAATTCAGATAGTCTATGTTGACTATTTGTTTAATATTTTGGTTTCATATTCTCTTAATTCCAAATTGTTCTTTTCAAAAGTGGGACTTACTGCCATGCTTGGAAATTCTGTATTCTAAGTACTAACCAACCACCAGCTTGCCTCCTTCAACAATACCTGGAAACCCAGACACTCAGTGTTCTAAGGGCCTTCACAGATATGACATTCTGTTATCTAAAGGAACACACTTCTTCTAAGATCTATAAGAAATTTTTTTACTAAAGTTATTTTATATTTTAAAACACACTTGAATCTTATCTATATATTGATTTCCAAACATGAGACGTCTCCATTTATAATTTCTTATCACATAACAACAAGTTTTAATGACAAAAAATACTCAATATTGATTATCACTAATACTACTACCAATAGCTATCTTCAATAATGAAGTAAATGCATAGAATTGCATTGGTTTTCATGTACAGATGTTTAGGCTTTTTGGCATTTTTTTCCCCAGTGGCCAAAAAATAAAATAGTATTTTCACTATACCCTTAAGGCTATGTGGTTAAGGATGTGAGATTTTTTTAATCACCAATGCATACTAAAAAAATTAACATTTTAATTTACCATTTATTTTTTAATATTCTTTTCTTTGTTTAATTTTTAGTTCCAAATTATCTCCCTCCCTCCCAAGCCCTCCCACACCCACTAATGACACAAGCAAAAACAGTATTAATTATACATGTAAAATCACACTAAACATATTTCCATATTAGCCATATTTACATTAAAAATAAAGAAAAATAAGGGAAATGACAAAATTATACTTCAATTTGTACTCAAGAATTCTTCAGTTCTCTCTGTGGACATGGATAGTATTTTTTCATCATGATTCCTTTGGAATTGCCTTGATTGTTGTATTGATCACAGTAGACAAATTTTTCACAGTTGATCACCATTACAACATTGCTGGTATTATGTTACAATGATCTCCTCATTTTTACTTCATTTAATATCAGTTCATATAGTTCTTGTCATGCTTTTTTTTCTGAAACCACTTCCTTTGTTATTTCTTCTGGCAAAACAGTAATCCAACACAATCATATGCCACAACTCTGTTCAGCAATTCCCTAACTGATACACATCTTTTGGATTTCCAATACTTTGCCACCACAAAAAAGAGCTGCTATAAATAGTTTTGTACCTAGTAGTGGTCTTGTTGGATCAAAGGGTATGAACAGTTTATTAGTCCTTTGAACCTAGTTCCCAATTGCTCTCCAGAATGCTTCACTACTCCACCAATGTTTTATTAGTGTACCTAATTTTTCCTCACCCCCTTCAGCATTTGTCAGTTCTAATAAATATGAGGTGGTACTTCAGTTGTGTTAGTTTGCAATTTTCCAATCAATAGTGATTTAGGAAATTTTTTAATAAGATTATAGATAGCGTTGATTTCTTTTTATGAAAATTGCCCATTCATATCTTTTGACCATTTACCAATTGGGGAATGGCTCTTATTTTTACAAACTTGACTTAGTTCTATATTCAGTATATATGGGAGAATTAGGCCTTTATCAGAGAAGCTAGATGTAAAAATTTTATATTACTTCATTGTCTCTGCTACCTTTTTAGCAAAATATTATCTTCTTTAATGAGGTCTGTTTTTGTTTTTACTTTGAGATCAAGATTGCTAGCCCTGATTTTTTACTTCAGCTGAAGCATGACAGATTCTGCTTCACCATTTATTTTAATACTCCATGTGTGTGTTTTGAATGTCTCTTGAAACAATATATTGTTGGATTCTGGTTTCTAATCAATTCTGCTATCTGCTTCCATTTTACTGGTAACCTCATCTCATTCATATTTAGAGTTGTGATTATCAATTGTGTTTTTTCCTCCATTCCATTTTCTTCTGTTTCTTCTCCCTCTTTTTATCCCATTCCTCCTCAAAAGTCTATTTTGCTGGTAAACAGGGTCTTCCTTAATTTCCCTCTCTTTTATCATCCCTCCTTTCTAAAATCCCATTCCCTTCCTATTCCCCTATTAGGTAAGTTACATTTCTATATACAACTGTTTGTGTGTGTGTGTGTGTGTGTGTGTGTGTGTATTCTTTCCTGTTTGAAGAAATTCAGAAGTGAGATTCAAACAATGTCTGCCTTACCCTCATTTCCCTGTCCACTGTAAAAGCTTTTCCTTGTGCAACTCTTGAGAAAAATTTCCCCCATTAAATCTCTCCCTTCCCCCTTCTTTCTTGATCCTTTATTTTTGGAGATCATTATAACATAATTGACCCATGCCCTCTGTCTATGTAAACTTAAAAAAAAACTGTCTTAATAATGATGAAAATTCTTAAGAGTTACATATATCATCTTCTCATATAGGAATATCAGCAGTTTACTGGATTGAGTCCCTTATGATTATTTCTTCATGTATACTTTTCTGTACCTTCTTGGGTCTTCTCTTTGAATGTCAAATTTTCTATTCAGATCTGGTCTTTTCCCCAGGAATGCTTGGAAGTCTTCTATTTCATTAAACGACCATTTTTTCCCTTGAATGACTACACTCAGCACTGCCGGGTACGTTATTCTTGGTTGGAATCCCAGATCCTTTGCTTTACGGAATATTATATTCCAAGCTCTACGTTCCTTTAATGTTGAAGATACCAGGTCTTGGGTGATCCTGACTGTGACTCCACGATACTTGAACTGCTTCTTTCTGGCTGCTAGAAGTATTCTCTCTTTGAGCTGGGTATTTTGGAATTTGGCTATAATATCCCTGGGAGTTTTGATTTTGGGATCTCTTTCAGGAGGTGATCGATGGATTCTTTCAATTTCTATTTTACCATCTGGATCTAAGACACCAGGACAGTTTTCTCTGATAATTTCTTGCAACATGACTTCTAGGCTCTTTCTTTGATCGTGGCTTTCAGGTAATCCAATAATTCTTAAATTTTCTCTCCTTGATCTATTTTCCAGGTCGGTTGTTTTCCTGATGAGATATTTCACATTTTGTTCTATTTTTTCACTTTTTTGTCTTTGTTTCATTGTTTCTTGATGCCTCATGGAGTCATTAGCTTCCACTTGCACCATTCTAATTTTTAGGGACCTATTTTCTTCAGTGAGATGTTGTACCTCCTTTTCCATTTGGCCAATTCTGCTTTTTAAGAAATTCTTTTCATCAGTAAATTTTCGTACATCCTTTTCCATTATGCCGATTTTGATTTTTAAGGAGTTCTTCTCTTCAGTGGATTTTTGTGCCTCTTTTACCATCTGACCTAATTTGTTTTTTAAGGTGCTATTTTCTTCAGTATTTTTTTGTGCCTCTCTTACCAAACTGCTAACTTTCTTTTCATAATTTTCTTGCATCACTCGCATTTCTTTCCCCAATTTTTCCTCTACCACTCTTACCTCCTTTTTCAACTCATCCATGAAATCTTGGTCAGGATGAGACCAGTTGGCATTTTTCTTTGACCCTTTTTTTGAAGCAGATTTCATATTGTATTCTTCGTCTCCCTTTCTGTCGTGGTCTTCCCTTCCAACGTGAGAACTTCTTATGGTAAAGCTCTTTTTCTGTTTGCTCATTCCCCTACCCTATCTCCTGTCTTTGAACTTTCTGCCACAATGGACTACTCTGCAAAGTATTTCACACTAACGTTTTCAGACCTAGTTCTGAGGATCTGAAATTTTTTGATGCTTGCAAGGTGTGATCCTAGGAGAACTGTGATCACTTGTTCTCCTGTTCTCTACTCTGATCTTTATCCAGGAAGCACTGCGATCCTCTGCAGACACAAGAGACAGCACTCCTGTTTGCTTTGGATCTGTGACTAGGGCCTTTGCTCCCTTGTAACCAACTACCAAGGCTCCTTTCCACTCTGGAATTGCTTCTCAGGACAGACTAAATAATAGGGTTACCAGTTGGCTCCAGCTGTTCCCTGTAAAGAATCCTCTATAATCTTTTTCTGACCAATTGTCCAACCCTTTATTGTCTCTGGGCTAAGAGCCCTTGAAACTATTGCTGTGGACACTGTTGCTGTCACCACCTGTGAGGTGGTGAGACTTCAAACAAACCTCCACCCCAGAGTCACAAACTTCTGCTGACCACTTAAGTTTTCTTAATCCTGAAAAATGTCTCACTCCGACCTTTTCTTGACTCTGCTGCTCCAAAATTTGACTTGAGGTGTTATTTTAAAGTTGATTGGAGGGGAATGTTGAGAGACAGCTGGGTCGCTCCCCCTAATCCGCCATCTTGGTTCCATCCATACTAAAAGGTAAATTGAAATATATGATTGAACTCATAAGAAAAATCTCTCTTCTTGCTTTTTAAATGATCTACAACAGGTCTATATTTGGGTCAACTAAGAATATGTATGAGAATGCATCCTTGCAATTTATGCAATATTCCGTTTAAAGGCATATTCAAGATTACATTCTCAAAGAACTCTTAGCGATCAAATATGGTGATATTCAAGACATTCCAAGATATGACCGTTGAAGTTCTTAAGACATTTCTGCTTTGATAAGCCTTATTCTTGTACTCTCTTTTGTGTTTTTTCATTACAGCTAAACTATGTGATATGCTAAAATCTTCCTATTTCTGACAATTTACATTCTCAGCCCCTAAACATATCCCACTATCTCTGATCTAGTCCCTTCCAAGACTGGCATTATACATCATACAGCTGAATCCTCAGGATTCTGGATTCCAATTTTCCATCAGGCCCACACAGTCTTGGTTATAAGTGGCTCTTTGAACAAATATTCTGATTTCATTTTAACACTACAAACTGGTCCATTCAGAAACATAAATTAACCTTTAGCTAGGACATTCTGTGTTTAAGTTATCAGGTACTTTCAACACTTCTATAGGAGTGGTACCTGAAAGCCCAGAACTTTAGTGCTCTAGAGAGCATCCGAAACATGACATTCTAAAGCCACATAATATATAAAGCTATTATATTTTTAATAATTGTATTATTACAATGCACATGAGTTTTACTAATATTCTGATCCTGAAATATAAATCTTCTCTCTCTTAAACTCTCTACAGTTAACACCTTATTGTTTTGCTCAAAATTAATCAATGTTCAATTTCATTCATATTAATAACAAGAGAATTCTTTACAAAAGAATGAACTACATGGAAGAACAGGTTTTGCACTTTGGGGGAGTTTTTTCAGATAGCCAAACAATATACAGTAATCGCATTAAACCCTTTTTGCAATATGGTTGAAGATGGGAAGTCTTTTTTGTTTGTTTTGTTGTTTACATTTTTTATGTGTATTACTGATGTACACAAATCATATTGGAATAAGTGAATTAGCTCATACAAAAAAAATCTACTTTCTTAGTTTTTAAATAAATTAAAAATAGCCAATATTTGAACCCTTTAAGTATGTATGTGTGTGTGCATGTGTGTATACATAAATCCTTGTCTGTGCAATTTTTCTACTTTATGATCCATTACCCAGGCGATGATTTCTATTCTCTGAATGTTCTCACCCACAGAATATCCCTGCTCCAAAATGGAACATTTAGTGGTGGGAAATTTTATTTTGACAGTCTATTCCACAACATATGATGCAGGTCCTCAGAACCCTCAGAGCTAAGGCATATGGAAAATCTGAGGACATTCCAGTCCTGACCTTTGGTGTTTTCTACTAGATCAGCGATCCCATGTTCTTAAGGTTCTCCAATCTTTCATCATCTTCTCTAAGCTCTTCCCAGACCTGACATTATTTATTCAAAAATCCTATTTCTTTGGACAATTTCCCTCATCAGCCTCTGAACATCTACTGTCTTGTCTTTTCCCAAACTGACATTCTTGTTTCTAAAATCTCTAAAAGCTCAGGATTCCAGACTGTATATTTATATGAAAATCAGTTACTCTAGTCGAGACCTGTTCAAGAATTCTAGCTTCATAATCCATTTCCGGATGTTTTATTCACAGGTGGAACTTACCTCTAAAGAGGGAAATTTTGTATTCTAAGTTCTAGCCTACCACCAACTTGTCCTCTTTAATTATACCTGGAAGTCCAGACATTCAGTTTTCTAAGGACCTTCACAGACTTTTACTTCTAAAAGAAGATACTATAAAAAGCTAAAAGGTTTGTTTGGTATTTTTTTGCTTAAGTTTCTCTTATTGTTATATTTTAACAGTGCACTTGAGGTTTTTTAAATATTGATTTCTAAACAGAAGTCTTCTCCCTTTTTAAGTTCTTATTACATAACACCATGTTTTGAATAGCCAAAAACATTCAGTATTCATCACCAAGATGCTATCATCATCAAGAGCAGTCTTCATCAAAAAAAAAGGAACTACAGAGAACTGCATTGGTTTTACATGCAGATTTTTAGGTTTGGTGGACTTTATCAACCAGTGAAAAAAATAAACAATATTTTGGTTTTGTGGTTGTGGGTATGGAATTTTTTAAGAATTACCAATGCATAATAAAAATTAAGTTGGAATATATGGTTATCTCATATGAAAAATCTGCCTTCCTTTTTAAGGAAGAAGTAGATATCTAGAAGAATTTGTCCAAGTGAAAATGTACATGAGAATACATTCTTGCCACTTTGACATTTTCCATTCTAAGGCCCATTGCAGAGCAGATCAAACATGTGGTCTTTAGAACATTCCAAGATAGGACCTTTTCACTTCTGCTGCTATCTTACTTCTTTTGTTCTCTTCCCCATGGCTCCAAGGGCTCACATTTTATGTGCTAAAAATCCTCTGGCTTCTGATAATTTTCATCCCGAGTTCTTGAAAAACTTTTACTCCCTTTTCTCTCTTCTCTTTCAACAATGTAGTTAAAATTTCTACAGTCTCACTGTGTGAAATTTAATATCTGAAATTTTCTTCAAATCCAGACAATCTAGGTTCTAAATGTCCTATCTGATTCAAAATTCTGGCTTCAAAATTTCTGATTTACTATTCTGGAATAATTTTCTATGCTGGTATAAATAGGGATAAGATTAAACTCCAAATTAGGAAATTTGTACCCTAAGTTCTCAGTTTTGTTCAGCACTTCTGTTGTGCCACAGTTCTCCTATCTCAGTTTTCCTTAATTGTTCTGCCTCGGTAGCAACCCCCCCACTTTCTGACCATTAGGACTGAGATAATTGGGGCTGCAGTTATGGCCACTGACATTCCAAAGAGTCATTAAACCTCCAGAAGGCCTATCTCAAATACCCGGACATCCCCCTTATCTTTATGGTCCCAGACTTAGTGGTTCCTAGCTTCTTCCCAAACTTAACAGAATTTATGATCCTTCCTCCATATCTCCAACCTGTCAGAACTGAATTGATAGTTCTTTCCTGGAACTCCAATCCTCCCAGTGCCCTATCTTTCCTTCTGCTTTTGTTTCCCCGAGCGTCAGAGCCCTATAAGAATCCTTAGAGCCCCTCACTAGGCTGCTGGATAATTTGAGATCCAGAGAGTTGGCTAACATAGCTGCCAGTCTGAACTCTCCATGGACTGCATACTTTGAGACAAGAGTCTCATTCAGTCCCATCTATAGCTATGGATTCTAAACTCTCCATCACTATCAACAAAATATTAATAATCTCCAATCTGTAGTACAGCTTCAGTTTCTCCCAGAGCATTGCACTTGGAAGCCCCCGCAAGATCTGAGATCTGAGAGCAGTATTAGATTAGAGACTAGCAGGTCTCTTTCTAGAGCCTTGATGCAACTGGACCTGGTCTCTTTAGGGAAGGCCAACTCTGGTCCCAGAGTCCCACAAAGAGAGCAGTTTCAGCAGCAGCAAGAGCTCAAGGCGAACACCTCCATCTGGCTATAGGAGAGTCTCTTTAAAACCTCTGCAGAGTAAGTTCTGTTTCTCTGTGTTTGTGTGTTAACATTCTGTGGTCCCAAAAATATAAAAATTAAATATATAGGCTGACAAACTATGAAGAGATATAATTTTTCAATAATCTGGGATGCATTTGGTAGGACACTGGGCGGTACTATCACTTCTGAGTATGTACTAAGATAGTATTTGGTCTTGGTGTCTTAGGACACAAATCTAGGTGCTTTTAGAGCACTATCTGATTCTGGGTGCCTTCAGGCACAAGTCTGGGTGCCTGTTGGCACAAATCTGGGTGTCTTCGGGCACAAGTCTGGTTTCTGGATATTTTTTACATGTGCACATTCTCTGTGAAGTTGGAGAGCGCACCAGACTGGAGCTTGGGAGCCTATTTAAAAGGCTCAATTTGAATTCCTGAGAGGGAGAGAAAAAATCTCCCCTCTCCTCTCACAGAATTCCTGAATTGCAGGAGTTTCCTCCTACCTTGTATGTGCTAACTGTTGTGTCTGTGTGGTCAGTGTTTGTGACTTGTCTGTCTGTTTTGTTGATTTAAGGAACTCTTAAGTTTTAAGAACAATGATTAAGAAATTTGGCAATTGGTCATTTCAGTAATGCAAAGGGGCTTAGCTAAAAAATGCTTGTGGTTTTAAATTTCTTATTGGAATTAAGTGTTTGCATTAATTTGAAAGTAGAAGGAACAGAAAAGTTTGGCTGCCTTTAACACTCTGGCAGAGAAGTTTTTTCCCCAAAAAAAGAGAAGGGGGGGGGCAATAAAAGCAGTCCTTATTGGGATTGCAGCTTTGCCTGGGGGAAGGTAAGAGAGAGAACAAAGGAAGCTGATGTCAATTAGTTTTGGAGGAAAAAAAACTTAGGAATAAGTTTTGGGAGATTCAGTTTAAAATGTGTGTATGTATACATACATATATATATATATATATGTGTGTGTGTGTGTGTGTGTGTGTGTGTGTGTGTGTGTGTATGTGTTTGTATATGCATGTATACACTCAACCAACTGGTAATTCTGTTTGCCTGCAATATTCAATTGGAATTTAGGAAATTTATTGAAGTGGAAAAAAAGCCAAATCCTTATAGGCTTATTGGTCTATTGAATTTTGGGAACTTTGTTATTACAATTACTGTTGCCTTGTGCATGCTAGATTGTTTATCCCATGTATAAGATCTTAGAAATTTGTTTGAATATTGAACCTTTACTACTGAGGAAAAAAAATTCTAAGCAGCTGTATTTGATTTGATTCAATTTAATAATAGTGTGTTTAAAAAAAAAGTCCTGATAACTTATGTTACCTTCTGAAACATATTGGGTAATTGGTGAACATTATGTCATGCTTTAAATTTTGTCAAATTTAATTTTGAACGTGTGTGTGTTTTATGGAATTATTTAGCTATTCACTATATTGTGAATCTTAAAAGTTTTTAAGGAAAGGAAAAGAAAAAGAAAGGAAGAAAGAGATGATTTTTATATGAATGAGATAAGGAATTGAGAGACAAAAGAGAAGGACAGTATCAGGAAGGTATTTGGAAGGACAGAGAGAGGGGAAAAAGCATGCAGCAAGAAAGAGAAGAAGATGTGAAGAAGAGAAAAAGGCAAGTCTTTTAAAAGTTGAGTGGGGGGGCGGGAGAAATGGGAAGGTTCTTTCTCAAAGGTGAAGATTTAACTCGCCTCCCTTCCCCTCCCCTCTCCTCCCCCACCGTTTTTTGCTGCTTCTTTATAGAAAGGAAGCAGAGAGTGTTTTTTAAAGGGACAGCTTACTTTTACATGGTATTAATTGACTGAATATTTGTTTATTTGGGTGCATGATTGTCTCCTTGTCTAAAGAATATAACAAATGTGATCTATAACTTGGTAGGGTTATTTCCAAAGGTTTAATTGATAATTTTTAAGAATCTTTCAGATTCTTTTATGTGGAATTAGGATATTCTGTATGAGTTTTAATTGATTGTATTGAGTCATCTTAAAGTTGTACCCTTTAATTGAATGGACTCTGAAAATAATAGTTTTTGCCCTTGTTCCTTTGAATGTTTCTATTATGGACAATAGGCAATTTAGGATTTCTCTATGTATTGGGCATTTTAAAAGCAAAATGATCTGTAATGTTCACCTTAAAACATCTACTTAGATATGAAAGATAAGTCCTGGGAAGTTCATGGGACAAATCTTTACTGTTATCAATATGAGGTCATGGTAAATGCCTGTTTAGGATTCATCTGAAGCTTGGCATTTGTTATTGGAGGTGAAATTTCTTGGGTCTGTGGCTACTATTACTTAGGAGTTTTGAAGCTCCACCTTCTGAAAGTCACTGGGACAATAACCTGGAGTAAAACTGAATTAAGGCTATTCTATCCTGTGTCCCGTATGTGCTAAAGAATCAGTTTTGACTGATTATATTATGGTATGGTCATGTCCCTGTTTTTCCTCCTGTAACTAATTTCTGTGATCAGAGCAAGTCAATAGGAATCATTAATGCAATTCAATTATGTCATACCTTGCTGTTTCCAATCTGACTTTCTGTAATCATTACATCCTTAATACTTAGGCACATGAGTATTTAGCCTAATCCTCTATCTGTTACTAGATATTTGTGTCTGTAAGTATTCAGGTCTTTAAATAATGAGAGGACAATTGGCACAGTTGTCTGAGAGACCTGACTGCTTTTTGTTTCTGGGGACTACAGCTGATAACCGTTTGTCTGTCCTGTGAGACTTGTCTCCTTACACAGGAAGCACCTGGAACATCTGAGCTGGCTTCTCCACACCTTGTAGCAGTCCTTGTGAACCAGTCCTTCTATCTCAGACTGTTCTAACTTTTATTTGTTAGACTGGTTTTTTGTTCCAGATTTTGGTCAAATTACAGACATCCTGACCTGCTTCTGACACAGATCACTGCCTGCTTTCACCCATCCCCTCCCTGGAAAAGGAGTCCACTTCTCCCACTCTCAGCAGGAAGCAGTTTTTAAATGAACTTTGTGCCTAATTTGGGGGGAATTGAGGGTGGTTGATGACTGACTGTTAAACTATCACTGTGTATTACTGTACAATCCTGCTTGGGTCCCCTATTAGTGCGTATTACTGTACAATCCTGATTGGGTCCCCTATTAGTGTGTATTACTGTACAATCCTGATTGGGTCCCCTATTAGTGTGTATTACTGTACAATCCTGATTGAGTCCCTATTGCTGTATTTTGGATTTAAGGATGGAAAATGTTGGGTTAAGATTTTGGGTAACTGTTACTGTGATGGATAGTTTGTATCTGCATAATCTACTTGATCACAATGTTCCCTTCAGGATATGTAATTGTTTGAGGGATCTTGAGTTTCAGCGTGGAAAACCCCTACTATACTAGTCTGTTATATGAGATGAATTTGACAACTAGAGCCCTATTTACTTCTTCTTGGATGGTTCTTTCGGTGGAAAAAAAATGGGGAGGGGAGGATGAGAAATAGTAACTAGGAAAACTAGTGGATTTTTCCCCAAAAATACTTGAAAGAATGGGAACCCCTAGTGCCCCTAGTTTACCATTCACTTGGCCTCAGGCACCTTTGCTGTACCCCCAACTTACCAGTTTAAATTGGAAGCCCTTCCAGAAGTCCATTTTTGTTTTTTCTGCCTGCTTGGATTATTATTTAAACCCCAACTAGACTGAGATTGCTGGTTTTGCTTTAACTTTGAACCCCCTTATTCTGTTGGAATTGTCCTGGCAGACTCAGTTTCTGGGGCCATTTTCTGATTCCTGGCAGTCTCTCTGATCCACTTCTCCAGTCCTGTAACCCCAATTCCTTAATTAGTATTTGAGCATCCTCCAAGATGTTGCAGTTTGGGTAGCAGGCCTCTGAGTGTGTGGTTTCCCTGCCTTGATGGTCTAAGTGTGTATACTCTGACCATTTCTGTAACAGTGTTCCCCAGCCTGTCTGTTCTTCTGGGTGGGGACAGGTGGAGCAATTTCAGGCCTCACTCTTCCTCCTTGTAGTCTCTGATATGGTGAAAATACTTTCTATTTTTTGATTAGTTAAAAATTCCTGAAAAAACAATTCCATGCAATTCCTTCTTTGGTGAAGACTGCTTTTGATATTGGTACTACTAATAATAATCATATGATTTTTGTTGGTTTCGTTATTAATATAGTTGTTTATGCTGATAGTTTTCTTAATATTGAACCAGCCCTGCATTCCTGGTATAAATCCTACTTGGTCATGGTGTATGATCCTGGGATGACTTTATGTAATCTCTTTGCTAGAGGGGTTGGCACAGCTGCCTTGGGTGCTGCTGCTCCCTCTGCAAGCAGAAGCTAGTGCACAAACTAACATTGAACTGTCCATCTCAAACTGGGTTCCCTGGCTGAGCTGGAGCTCCAGAACTGCAGAGGACCTGACAGGCTTGTAACAGGGAGGACTATGGAAGACTGTTAACAGTTCTGGGGTTTTCAGGGAGAGACTTGCCTTCACCATATGTCTTTGCACCTTTTCTAGTTTTACTTTGGTTTATCTGCTCCTGGTAGGGTTGGTCAAAATTATGGTGCTGAGACCTTCCCGGTATCTGGGGAAAGGTTATTCCATGATTTGAATATTCAGGAGAGAGAGTGTGGAATGTTGTGCCTCAGTTCCCATGTCTCAGTTTCCCAATTGTTCTGCCTGGTGCCCCCCTGTTTCTGATCATTAGGACTGAGATAATTGGGGCTGCAGAGTTATGGCCACTGGCATTACAAAGAGTCATAAAACCTCCAGATGGCCTATCTCAAATACCCGGACATCCCCCTTATCATAATTTATGGCCCCAGACTCAGTGGCTCCTAGCTTCTTCCCAAACTTATCAGAATTTATAATCCTTCCTCCATACCCCCAACCTGTCAGAATTGAATTGATTTCCTGGAACTCCAATCCCCTCAGTGCTCTGCCCCTCAGTTTGCCTCTGTTTTCCCTGAGCGCCAGAGCCCTATGTGAATCCTTGGAGCCCTTCACTAGGCTGCTGGATAATCCAGACGGCTGGCTAAGATGGCTGCCAGTCCAAACTCTCCATGGACTGGATGCTTTGAGACAAGAATCTCATTCAGTCCCATCCATAGCTATGGATACTCCACCACTATCAATAAAATATTAATAAGCTCTAATCTGTGGTACTGCCTCAGTCTCTGTGGAGCATTACACTTTCATGTCACCTAGACATACAGACATTCAATGTTGCAAGACATGACATTTTGGGTAAATTCTAAAGTTACACTATTCTATGATGTATAAAGTTTATTTTTTCATTTTTTTATTTTTGGATTACTATTACAATGTATGTGTGCTACCAGTATATTGATTTCTTAACATGATTCTTATAAGTCCTTGGTAAATAACACCTGGCTTTATATTTTGTCCAAAAATTCTCTCCATTCATTATCATTAATTGTGATATCCATAGCAGTTTTTGTCAAAGAAGGAACTGCAAGGAATTTACATGTGTTTGGGTATAAAAGTTTTTGGGATTTAGAAGGCACTTTTAGCTAATAAAAAACAATCTCATTACTTTCTGAGTACTTTTACAAAGCCTTTTGGCTTTGTTGTTCAGGTTTTCTTGTTGAGATTGTTCTTTTGTTTTTTTTTTTTTTTAAGTTTTTCCATTATGTAATTTAAATTAATTTGGAATTAATAAATGATATCAAATCCAAACAATCTGCCTTCTTGTTTTATAGTTTAACTAGAACTGTGCAATACTTTTTTTCACTAAAAATATACATGAAAGCAAATTCTTATCAATTATAGCATTTTACATTATAAGGCCCCCTTCCAGGGCTGATGACTTACATTCCCAGAGCACTCATAGTAGTTTTTAGGATACTCCCAAGTTGTAACTTTTTTTGTTCTAAGATTCACTTTGCTCTGATATCCCTGCCTCTAAGGACTCTCCTATCTCTATCATTCTTTTTTCCATAGCTATTTCCAGGCCTGACGTTTCATGTGCTCAAATCCCACAGCTTTTGACCTCTGAATCTATATCACATTCTCAATTCTAAAGTCCCTACTAACTGTGATTATAGAACTGATATGAATTCTAAAGTCTCCTCTACTTTCCTCATTCTCAGTTATAAGTTACTCCCCCATCTGATATTCTGGCTTCTCTATCCATTCCAAGCTCTGACATTTAGATTGTGATTTCCATCCTTGTCAGGAAATTCTAGATTCTATGCTTCCATAACCTTAAATATTCTTTTTTGAATATCATCTTGAAAGTCAGATATGCTAGGTCCTAAGGACATTTCCAAAACTGCCATTCTAGTTTCTCAGGTCACACTTTCCTCTAATATACAAGGATCTTATTATTTCTTTCACTTTTTTATTCTATTGATTTTTATTCTATTGATTTCAGTATACTTGCCCTACTTTATTATCATCACAGGTCACACCCAATTCCTTTTTACTCAAAAGACTTAACACTTACCTTTTTCAAAAAAATACTCTAAAATCATTTTCATTAAGGAGGATACCTTAACAATACCTGTCTTATGTGACAAACATTATGAGTTGTTCTTTTTTTCTTTTGTTGTTTTCAAACAAATGAAGCCCACATTCAAAGCAATAGCTTTCTACTGATATAAAATATTCTATGTTCTCTGAGATCTTTACTATTCTTCCCTGAAAATCATCTTGAAGCCCAGACATGGTAAGGTCTAAAGACACTTCCAGACTTAGAGTTCAATGTTCTCAGGCCTCAACTTCTTTGGACACTTACTCTATGGTCTTTTTTTCCCTTTAACCTTTTCACTTCTATACATTTTTTTTTGCTTGATCATTACATTGACTATAAAACACAGATCAAGTTCCTTTTAATTACAAGGATTTAATACCTACTTTTTTGTGAAAAACTTTTAATTATTTATTTTACTTATTTATTATTCATTAACTTATAACATTTGAAAAAAATTGAGTTCTAAATTCTCTTCCTCTCTCCCATCCCTCCCTCATCCACTGAGAAAAAAAATAATATGATATCCATTGTATATATGAATCTTATAAAATATTTTCATAATACCTTTATCACAGGAGAAAAAGTAAAAAGAAAAAAAAGAAAAAGGAAAGTGAGAAAACTATACTTGCACTCAGAGTTCATCAATGCTTTTTCTGGACATGAATGGCATTATATATCATGAGTCCTTTAGAATTTTCTTTTAAAAACTACTCCACAATTATTATCATTAAGAGGAAAATTGATAGTTGTCTTACCTGATGAATGGCTTGCAGAGCATTACAAGTTTTTCCTTTTCTTCTTTTTTGTCCTTATTATTTTCAGGTAAATGAGCACGACCTTTCACCTTGCAAGATCAGGTATTTGAAGACTTCAAATTTCATTCAAAGCATCAGTGCTGTGCTGATACAAAATATATTGACATGAATGATTAAACTCTTCCCCCAAATACAATGGCTTCTTGTTTTGTTTTGTTATATTATCTGGTCCTACTCCATACTTTGGCTTACTGAGCACATAACCAAGCAACTTCCTTCCTAGTGATTGCATTTTGTTTTCTAGAGTTGATAATTTACCATCTCCTAGCACCCTTGGCTCTGCCTTCAAGGTCCCTTTGACTTTTAACATTCTGTGTTCTAAAGGCTTTCCTAGTTCTAATGCCCTTTGGTCTAAGTGTTCTCCTGCAGTTCTCTGCCCCATGGAACCTATCACTGGGATTTCTCTGTCCCAGTGTTCCACTGGCTCTGGAAATTTCTTTTTTTAGGCTCTGGACATCTCTTATTTGCTGTCTTCTAAGGTCCCTCCCAATGCTGTTAGCACAGGTTCTAGTGGCTGTCCTTGATTGGGAAATTCCATATAGTTCAGAAAATACCTGTTCTAAGTGACCTGTGTACATGCCAAATTCTGACATTCACAACCTGCACTATCTTACAAGCCCTATCAATGTATATATTCCAACCTCTCTCCCATTTCCATGTTTATCTTTTAAAAAAATCCTTGAAACCCAAGAGCTTAATGGCATTTTATGTCCTAGTGCCTTCTTAGTAATATGCCAGGGTTTTTCCCCGTTTTTATAGCATGTGCTAAATCAATACAAAGATTTCAAGGAGAAACAGGGTCCTTTTAGACACAGCACCTTATTTTGCTAAAATGTACATTATAATGATTGTAGTTATAAATATCGAGGAAAGTCAATGGAAAAATAAATGGAATATAATTGTTTTCAGTGTGCCTTCAGGGTTTTATTGGTGCTTAAAAAATAAACAGCACTTTTACCATATCCTTTTGGCTGTGTGATTATTGGATGTAAGATTTATTTTTAAAGAATCACAAGTTGGCTAAGCTATATTAAATTGGAATAAATCATTAATTTCATTAAAAATCTACTTTATTTTTAAAATTTACCTAAAACTGGCCTATTTTGGCCCAATAAAATATGTATTCAAATAAATCTCTACCTTTTTATGATATTTTTCATTCTCAGGTTCCTACCAGAGCTGAAGATTCGTATTGTCAGAACCTATTCAGCCGTCACCTGCAAGAGTTTTTAGGACACTTCAAGTTTTGATCTTTTGTATTCTAACATATCTCCTCTCTCTAAAGGGAATACTTTTAAATTTAATCTTATCCTTCTCATTGTCCTCTCAATAGCTCCTCCAAGTCCTATCATTCTGAATACTCAGATCGCACTGCTCATAATTTCCATTCTCAGCCTCTGAACATTTCCTTCTCTCTCTGCTCTAGTCCCTCCCAACTCCGACATTTCACTTTCTTTTTTTTTTAATAAAGCTTTTTATTTGCAAAACATATGAGTGACCTTTCAACATTGACCTTTGCAAAAAAACTTTTTTTTTTCCCAAGCTTTTCCTTTCCCTCCCCCCGCCCCCCACCCCTAGATGACAGGTAATCTAATACATGCTAGATAGGATAAATTATATGACAAGTACAATACATGTATACAGATCTATACAGTTATCTTACTGCACAAGAAACATCAGATCTAGAAAGAGAAGAAGAAAAAAAACAACCTAAGAAGGAAAACAGAATGCATGGAAATATTCACAGAAAGCGTTAAAATGCTGTGTTGTGGTTCACTCTCAGTTCCCACAGGCCTCTCTCTGGATGTATATGACTATCTTCATCGCAGAACAACTGGTTTGAATCACATCATTGTTGAAGAGAACCATGTCCATCAAAATTGATCATCGTATAGTCTTGTTGCTGTGTATAATGTTCTCCTGGTTCTGCTGATTTCACTCAGCATCAGTTCATGCAAGTCTCTCCAATCCTCTCTGAAATCCTTCTGTTGGTCATTTCTTACAGAGCAATAATATTCCATAACATTCATATACCATAATTTATTCAGCCATTCTCCAATTGATGGGCATCTTTTCAATTTCCAGTTTCTTGCCACTACAAAAAAGGCTGCCACAAACATTTTTGCACATGTGGGTCCTTTTCCCTCCTTAAAAATCTCTTTGGGATATAGGCCCAGTAGAAACACTGCTGGGTCAAAGGGTATGCACTGTTTGATAACTCTTTGAGCATAGCTCCAAATTGCTCTCCAGAATGGTTGGATCCGTTCACAGTTCCACCAACAATGTATCAGTGTCCCAGTTTTCCCACATCCCCTCCAACAGCTATCATTATCATTTCCTGTCATTTTAGCCAATCTGACAGCTGTGTAGTGGTATCTCAGAGTTGTCTTAATTTGCATTTCTCTGATCAATAGTGACTTGGAGCACCTTTTCATGTGACTGGAAATAGTTTCAATTTCTTCGTCTGAAAATTGTCTGTTCATATCTTTAGACCATTTGTCAATTGGAGAATGGCTTGAATTCTTATATATTTGAGTCAATTCTCTATATATTTTAGAAATGAGGCCTTTATCAGAACCTTTGGATGTAAAAATATTTTCCCAGTTTACTGCTACCCTTCTAATCTTGTCTGCATTCATTTTGTTTGTACAAAAACTTTTCAACTTGATATAGTCAAACTTATCTATTTTGTGATTAATGATGACCTCTAGTTCTTCTTTGGTCACAAATTCCTTCCCCCTCCACAGGTCTGAGAGGTAAACCATCCTACATTGTTCTAATTTGTTTATAATATCATTCTTTATGCCTAGATCATGAATCCATTTTGACCTTATCTTGGTATATGGTGTTAGGTGTGGGTCAATGCCTAATTTCTTCCAGACTAGTTTCCAATTATCCCAGCAGTTTTTGTCAAATAGTGAGTTTTTATCCCAAAAACTGGGGTCTTTGGGTTTATCAAACACTAGATTACAATTGTCATTGAGTATTTTGTTCTGTGAATCTAACCTATTCCACTGATCCACTACTCTATTTCTTATCCAGTACCAAATGGTTTTGATGACCACTGCTTTATAATATAGTTTTAGATCTGGTGCAGCTAGGCCACCCTCATTTGCATTTTTTTTTCATTAATTCCCTTGAAATTCTTGACCTTTTGTTTTTCCAGATGAATTTTGTCGTTATTTTTTCTAGTTCAGTTAAATAATCTCTTGGGAGTTTGATTGGTATAGCACTAAATAGATAGATAGATTAGTTTAGGTCGACATTTCACTTTCTAAAGCTTCATACATTTCAGGATTCTGGATGTGAAATTTCCTTCAAGCTCTGACATTCTAGACTCTAAGTGCTCACCCTCATATAACATTACAGCTTTACTTTACATTCCAAATTGAGACATTAAGGAGCAGAAATTAACCTAACTAGGAAATTCTGACCTCTTAACTCTGGGTCCCCTCCAACATCCCCTCTTGAAACATAGTTGGAGATATACAGATCTAATGTTCTATGGTCCATTACAGCCATGACACATTTTGTTACAATTCTGCACCCCACTCTGGTCTTGAAGAGTTTCTTTTTTTAATTTATTTTTCTGGATTTTAAATTCTCACCCACTATCACCTTATTCCCTTGAAGAGTACTTTGATGCTCATACATTCAGTATTCTAGAAATATTCACAGATATGACATTTTAAGAACTAAAAAAATAAACAAGTTCCTTGGATTTATATGGTTTTATTTTTATTTGCTGAAGATTATTTTTATACTTTATTTTTAAAGTGCATTTGAGTATTACTCACATGCAGATTTCAAAACATGAGTCTATTTCTCTTATATATGCTGGTTAATTGAAGAAAAATACTCAGTTTTTGTTATCAATTCTAATTTTAAAAGTATTCTTTCTCAATTGCAGGGTTTTAAGGAGGGGCAAAAATAAACAGTGTTTTCATGGTTTCATTTTGGTTGCGTGCTTAAAAATGTCCATTTAGGGAATATTTTTTGAATAGCCAAAAATATTAAAGATTTAAATTTAATATGATTGATCTCACAGGAAAAAAATTTACCTTCTGGTTAGTGAAATTACTTAGAAGAGGTCAATATTTTGGGCCAATTAATAATATATATAAAAACACATTGATGCTATTTATGGGATTTTCAATTCTAAGGCCTTTCCATGAACCCTTTGATTCTGAAAAGTTTCAGTTCTCAGCTCTGCAGCATCTCCATTCTCTCTGTTCTAGTCCCTCCCAAGGTTGACATTTAGTTTCTATAACCTCATCCAGTTTAGGATTCTGGATTTGAAAAGTACTTCAAGCTCAGATATTCTAAATTCTATGTACCTTCTCCAATTTAATACTCTGACTTCACCTTCCATATCCTATTGACCCTTTCAGAGGCAAGACTAAGCTCTCTTATCTGGGAAATTCTGTATACTACACTCTCATTGAGCTGGAAGCCCATACATTCAGTGTACTAAGGACCTTATAAGCTATTAAATTTTGGATTCTAAGACCACGGTACCTTCCCATGATCTATAATTTTTTTTCAGTCTTCTCATTTACTGGATTATTATTACAATGCACACCAGTCTTACTGATGTAATACTTCTGCATATGTCTTTTACCCTTTTAAGTTCATAATATCATGCTTTTAAGGCTAAAATATTTGATAGTCATTAATAGTAAGATTAATAGCAGTCTTTACCAAAATAGGAACCAAAATAGGAATTGAATTTTTTTTTCATGTAAAGGTTTTGGGGGCTTGGGGGGTTTTTTGGTAAAAAATAAATATTCAGTATTTTCACCATACTTATTAGTTAGTTATCTAATATATAATTTTAAAAAATATATCACCACATAGATATAATAAATTATATTGGAATAAATAATTATCATATGAAAATTGAACTTCCATCTTGTTTATTAATTAGAACTGTCCAATATGTTGACACAGAAATAATATGTGATAAAATAAAACCTTCCAATTTATATTTTCCATTTTGAGGACTCTCTAGATCTTATCTTCTAACTTATTTTCTAAGATCCCTTCCAACAATCTCATTCTCTGCTATTGAGACCACTCTGATGTCTTGCTATGCTAAGTTCTAAGGACTCTTCCTCCCTTTGATAGATCTTCTACCATGTGTTCTCCCCCTTCTCATTCTCTTCCCTATGGCTAATCCCAAGCCTGGCATCCTGTATGCTACAATTCTCTTGCTTCTGGCAATTTCTGTTCTCAGCTCCTAAACATTGCCATCTCTTTTCTAGTCCCTCCCCAATGACTTCTACAACCTCATCCAGTTTAGGATTTTGGTTTTGAAATTGCCTTCAACCTCAGAGATCCTAGGTTTTACATGCCTCCCTGCTCTAATATTCTGGGGATTCACCTTCTACTCCAAATCTGGACATAATAGAAATGAGACTTGCCTCCTTGCTAGGAAATTCTGCATTCAAAACTCTCAGCCACCTCCAAAATTTTTCCTTAAAAGGTCCTGGAAGTACTGTATAACAGTCAACGATCTAAGTATCTTCTCAACTCTGATATATTTTGTTCAAATTTACTTTTTTATGTTGAATTTGTTTGGATATTATTGCAGTTCAATATATCTTGATAATATAATTTAAAAATATATATTGTGCCCCTTTGCAACTTGGTATATGAAAACTCCTATTCATTTGCCTAAAAGACTCTGTATTGATTGTCATTAATAACAACAATAGTAGGTTTTACCAGAAAAACAATTGCATACAATTGCATTTTTATCAGTGTGAACATTATGGTTTTGAAGAGTTATTTTGATTTGCCAAATATATATATATATAACACTTTCACCACACCCTTATGGTTGTATAATTTGAGAATGTAATATTTTTAAAACACCCATCACTATTTAACATAAATTAAATTGGAATAAATAAATTATACAAACATATGACTTTCTTATTTGTTCATTTACCATTTAGCCAATATTTTGACCAACTAAGAACATAAATGAAAATAAAATTAATGAAATGAAAATAAACGAAAATTTGAAATGTTCTTGTCATTATATTTTTCATTCTAAGTCATTCTTCCAGACTGAATGACTAATGTCCTCAAAGATCTCCTTGCCAAAGGAATTTGTGTCCAAAGAAGAACTGGAACTCTTAATTGAACACCAGATAGATAATTTTTATTATATTAAGTTAAAAAGTTTTTGTACAAACAAAACTAATGCAGACAAGATTAGGAGGAAAGCAATAAATTGGGAAATCATTTTTACATTTAAGGGTTCTGATAAAGGCCTCATTTCTAAAATATATAGAGAATTTACTCAAATTTATAAGAATTCAAGCCATTCTTCAATCAATAAATGGTCAAAGGATATGAAGAAATAATTTTCAAATGATGAAATTAAAACTATTTCTAGTCATATGAAAAGATGCTCTAAATCACTATTGATCAGAGAAATGCAAATTAAGACAACTCTGAGATACCACTACACACCTGTCAGATTGGCTAACATGACAGGAAAAGATAAAGACGAATGTTGGAGGGGATGTGGGAAAACTGGGACACTGATACATTGTTGGTGGAACTGTGGATGGATCCAACCATTCTGGAGAGCAATTTGGAACTATGCTCAAAAAGTTATCAAACTTTGATCCAGCACTGTTTCTACTGAGCCCAGTAGATCTCCCAAAGAGATCTTAAAGGAAGGAAAGGGACCCACATGTGCAAAAATGTTTGTGGCAGCCCTTTTTGTAATGGCAAGAAACTGGAAACTGAGTTGATGCCCATCAATTGGAGAATGGCTGAATAAATTATGGTATATGAATGTTATGGAATATTATTGTTATTATTATTATTGAGTTAATATCCCTTCTTCTAAAAACTCTCCTAACTTTCTCATTTGGCTACTCCATGGCTACTCACTAGCCTGGAAATCTGTGTGATAAAGTCTTATTACTACTTACAGTTTTTTATTCTTAGCACCTGAACATCTCCAACAATTACTTTTATATTCTCTCATAATTCTGACATTGGAGCTTCTACAGCCTTAGCACTCTCAAGATTCTAGATCCAAAATTCCATCAAGCTGAGACATTCTGGGTTCTAAATGCCTTCTTCAATCTCACATTCTGGCTTAATTTTTCACTGTAAGTTGAAACATTCAGAGATGATACTTATTTCCTGGGTATAAAATTTCATATCCTAAACATTCACCAGACTCCAACATTCCCCCTTGAAAGGTGCCTGATAGAACTCCAGAAGATTCAATCTTCTAAAAACTATCCTAGTTCAGAGAAATTTTTATAGAAGGCTGCACCCTGCTTCCTATTTAGAAAAGTTTTTTATGGAATATTATTAAAATGCACATGTGTCTTGCCAATAAAATAATTTCAAATATAAGTTGTATCTCTTTGAAACCCTCTGCATGGAATACTGTATTTGCCCAAAAACTGTATATTGATTGTTGCTAATAGAAATTGACAATAGCATTTGTTACCAAAGAAGGAACAACATATGAAATTACTTTTGATACAATGTCTTTGTGTTATGACTGGACAAAAAATAGACAGTATTTTCCACCATAACCTTTGGGCTGTGTGGTTGAGAATGTGAGGTTTTTTTGTTAAGTCTCAATATTGTGTAATATTAATTAAATTGGAAAATATGATTAATGTCATGTGAAAAATGTACCTTTTTGTTCTCTCATTTACCTACAACTGGCCAATATATTGGAGCCACTAAGAATAAATAAGAAAATATATCCACTTAGGATATGTTCCATTCTAAGGACCCTTCCAGAACAGATGATTTCTATTCTCAGAGCCTTCCCAATTACAATCCAAGTCTGATCTTTTGTGTTATAAGATCTCTTCTTCCTTTGTTATCTCTTCTTTAAAGGGTTCTCCTCCTCTCATTCCCTTCTCCATGAGCACTCCCAAGTCTGACATTTTGTGGGCTAAAATCCTCCTGCTTCTGACAATTTCCATTCTCAGTCTCTAAACATCTACTTTTTCTGTTCTAGACCCTCCCAACAATGAAATTCCTGCTCCTACAACCTCATCCTGCTATGGATTCTGATTTAGAAATCTTCAAGACTAAACATTTTAGATGTTAAGAGCTCTCACTGCTTTAATATTCTGGTTCCACTTTCTACTGAAAATGGGGACATTCAAAGGATGAATTTGCCTTGTCAGTAATCAACTTTTCTCTTTAAAAAGTACCTGGAAATGCTTCATAACAATTAAGAAGGTCAAGACTATCAAGAGAATCGACAAAAAAAAATGCAAAGGAAGGTGGCCTACTACTACCAGAGTTCAAGCTATGTAGTCATCAAAATAATGAAGTACTGGCCTAAGAAACAGTGGCAGATGAGTGGAATACATTACATACACAATACACAGTAGTAAATGACCACAGTAATCTAGTATTTAATATACTCAAAGATTCAAGCATTTTTATTCTTGCAGGAAAACCAACTCTGTGGGGTTAATAGTATAGAATACTATATTCATTTATTGCTACATATTATTTTAATCTTTTTAATTACCTGTTTAGTTAGTTCCTTAAGATTCACTACCATCATATCATATGCAAAAAGTAACCAGTTTGTTTCCTCATTAACTTGTCTCATTCTTATAATTACCATTTCTTGCCTTACTGCTGTAGCTAATATTTCTAGCAAAATATTGATTAATAGTAGTAATAATGGACATACTTGCTTCATTCCTGATGTTTCTGGGAAAGCGTCTAGTTTATTTCCAATTAGAAATAATGCTTGGGGCAGCTAGGTGGCGCAGTGGTTAGAGCACCAGCCCTGAAGTCAGGAGGACCTGAGTTCAAATCTGGTCTCAGACACTTAACATTCCCTAGCTGTGTGACCCTGGGCAATTCAACTTAACCCCAACTGCCTCAGCAAAAAGCAAAAAGAAAAAA
>JAJPUD010007696.1:65370-79340 GCA_023553655.1 Myrmecobius fasciatus
TTTCTACTGGGCCTATATCCCAAAGAGATCTTAGAGGAGGGAAAGGGACCCACATGTGCAAGAATGTTTGTGGCAGCCCTTTTTGTAGTGGCTAGAAACTGGAAACTGAAGGGATGCCCATCAATTGGAGAGTGGCTGAATAAATTATGGTATATGAATGTTATGGAATATTATTGTTCTGTAAGAAACGACCAGCAGGATGATTTCAGAGAGGCCTGGAGAGACTTGCATGAACTGATGCTGAGTGAAACGAGCAGAACCAGGAGATCATCATGCACAGCAACAACAGTATTACATGATGATCAATTCTGATGGACATGGCTCTCTGCAACAAAGAATTGTCTCAAACCAGTTCCAGTTGTTCACTGAAGAAAACCATATACACCCAGAAAGAGGGACATGAAATATGGACCACAACGTAACATTTTCATGATCTCTATTGACATTTGCTTGCATTGTGTTGCCTTTCTCTGATTCTTTTTTTTTCTTGTAGATAGGATTTTTCTTGCATAACTTCTCAAGGATTTCAACATTATTAACATGTAGTGGACTTCCTGCCATCTAGGGGAGGGGAGGGGACTGGGGGTAAAATTTGTATTGGAAAGCTTTGTAAAGATCAAGGTTGGGGAACTACCCATACATACGTTATACAAATAAAAAGCTTAAAAAAAAAAGAATGTTTCTATTTATTCCTAAGATTTCTAGTGTATTTTAAAAGGAATGAGTGTTGTATTTTGTTTAAAACTTTTTCTGCATTTATTGAGAAAACAATGTGATTTCTGTTGGTTTTGTTATCTATATGGTCAATTTATACTTATTACATTATAGTTTAAAAAGGTATTCCACTAATATACTATTTTCTCTTGTGACTCATTTAATTTTTTCTTTAGAATTTGGATGCTACTACATTTTGGTGTGTATGTTTTTAGTACAGATATTACTTAATTGCCTAAGGTACATTTTAACAAAATGTTGTTTTCCTGACTTTCTTTTCATTAGATCTATATTTGCTTTTGCTTTGTCTGAGATCATGATTGCTATTCTCGTCTTTTTTTCTTTTTTACTTCATCTGAAGCAGAATAGATTCTGCTCCAGTCCTTTGTTTAAATTCTCTTTATGTCTTTCTGTTTCAACTGTGTTTCTTGTAAACAACATATTGTTAGGCTTTGGTTTTTACTCCATTCTGCTATTTATTTCGGTTTTATGAGTGATAGTTATGATAACTAACTGTGTATTTGCCTATATTCTATTTTCTTCTGTTTACAAATCTCTATATACAAATGAGTGGGTCTATAGATTCTTCTCTCTTTGAACCAGTTCAGATGAGAATGAAGTTCAGGCATTGCCAGCTTCCCTCTTTCTCTATTTTCTCTTCCACTGTAAAATCTCTTCCCTTTATACCTCTATTATGTGAGTTTTCTCTATTCTTCTTCTCCTTTCCCCTTCTCCCAGTACATCCTGCTTTCTCACCCCTCCATTTTTTTAGATGATCTCAACCTAATCTAGTCACACCTGTACCCTCTATTTTTGTAGATTACTTCTAATTGCCCTAATAATGATAAATATCTTATGAGTTACTTGTAACATCTTTCCGTATAGGAATGTAAATTTTTTAATCTGTTGAATCCCTTATGATTTCTCTTTACTTTTACCTGGTTATGCTTCTCCTGAGTCTTATATTTGAAAGTCAGATTTTCTGTTAGGCTCTGGGGTCTTTCCATCACCAATGATTGAAAGTTCTATATTCATTAAACATCCATTTTCCTCTTTGCAGATTTATAATCAGTTTGGTGGGCAGGTTATTCTTGGTGGCAATTCTAGCTCCTTTCCTTCCTGGAATATCATATTCCAATCCCTTATTCCTTTAATAGTGAATATTAAATCTTGTGTAATCCTGAATGTTGCTGTATAATATTTGAGCAGTTTCTTTTTGACTTGGGAGTGCTGGATTTGGCTGGGAGTTTTCATTTGGGAATCTCTTTCTGTAGATTCTTTCAACTTCTATCTTACCTTCAGGTTCTAAGATATAAGGACCGTTTTCCTTTATTATTTATTGAGATATAATGTCGAAGCTCCTTTTTTTTTGTTCTTGGGCTTCAAGCCCACTATCTATCCTTGATCTATTTTCCAGGTCAGTTGTTTATCTGATATTGGTTCTTACACAGAATTAGTCCCTTGCATCTCTATGCCTTATAGCTTCTGAGGACATTGCATCCTTGTGACCTATAGCACTACTCTCCACCCCGGAACTGTGACAAGCTATGGGCAATGGAGTTGCCAAATAGTACCATGTTCATTGCTAGTAGAGGTCTCTTTTAATCTCTTTCTGACTAGTTGCCCAATTTTTTTACCTTCTCTGGGCTGAGAATTCCTGAAGCTGCTGTTGTTGCTGTCATCAACAACAAAATCAACAACCAGTGTTGATACTTCCTCTGCTCTGGGCCCATTCCCATTTAGGTTATTCTGACCTGAAAAACATCTCACCTTGGCCTTTTATTGGCTCAATCATTTCAGAATTCAATTTAAGATATTATTTTAAAGTTATTTAGAGGGGAATATTGGTAAGGCTCAGCAGTAGTTTTTCCTCTATTCCACCATCTTGGCTCTGCCCCTTCAGAGTTTGTAAATTCTTCTGAAATTGTGTGTTCTAACTCCTTAGAAAACACTCTTCTCTCTCTGATATTCTTTCTCCTAAGAGCTCTACTAGCACTTATATCCCTTCATCAAAAGGCTACCCTCAGTCTATTCTTCTCTTCTCCATAGCTACTTTCAAGCCTGACATTCTTTGTGCTAAAATCCCACTGCTTCTTATGACTTCCATTCTCAGCCTCTGAGCATCTCCCACTCTCTCTGATCTAGTATCTCACTAATCTAACATTCCTGATTCTCTAGCTTCATTCAGCTCAGGATTCTGAATTCTAAATTTCCTTCAAGCTCAGAGATTCCAGGATCTAAGCACACTCCCTGATCTCATATTCTGGATTCACTTTCTATCCCAAACTTAGACATTCAGAGGAGGGATTTATAATCCAGTTAGAATATTCTATTTTCTGCACTCTCTCACCTTCAAAAATACCTTTTTAAAGGTATGTGGAGGTAATTCATAACATTCTATGTCCTAAGGACCTTCCTGAACCTGATATACTTTACTTGAAGGCCACATACTACTATGGTCTAGAAAGGTTTTTTTCCTCAATTTTTAATTTATTTTTATATTATCAGAATGTATATATTTGTTATTATTACATCTATAGTCAATAAAATGATTTGGAAGAATATATGGTATCCCACTGGAGTCCCCTGAATACTGAATGCCTAATTTATTAGCCAAAACACTTTATATTGTTTATCAAAAGTATAATAAAAAGTCTTTATGAATGAAGGTCATGTAAGTCTCACCATTTCTGACAATTCCCATTCTCTACCCATGAACATCTCCCACTCTCTCTATTCTAGTCCCTCCCAACATTGATATTTAAGTTTCTACAACCTCATCTATTTAAGAACTCTGGATTAGAAATTCATTTCAAACTAAGATATTCTATGATCTACCTTCCATTCCCAAACTAACATTTGGTCTTCAACTTTCTATTCCAAATTAGGACATTCAGAGGGGAAACTGACCTTCTAGCTAGTAAATTCTATATTCTAGGCTCTAAGGACCTTCCTAGCTCTAACACATTTTGTTCTAAGGCTGTATCTACTAAAGGGTTTTTTTCCAATATTTAATTCATTTGGATATTATTACAATGCATATGTAGACTTAACAGAATGTGATATTTTTGGTCCCAAGGCTACATTTTCCTTTTATAAGATTTTCTTTTTTTGGTTGTTGTTGTTAATTGGATTATTATTAAATGCATCTAATTACATCACATTATAATTATTATTACAAGGGTCTAATATATATCTCCATATACCCATTTCAAAACATAAGTCAGGTATCTCTCTAAGTATTTGGGATGTTACATATTTTTATTTGTCCAAAAATACTCTAGGGCCATTATCATTAATAGGAATGTCAATAGCATCCTTTACCAAAGAAGGAACTGCATAGAATTGTATTTGTTTCAAGGGCAGATTTCCTCTTGTTGTTGTTTTGGGGGGGAGTGGGTTGATTGTTGATTAGATAGCATATGCTATCTATGTGTGTGTGTGTGTGTGTGTGTGTATGTGTGTGTGTGTGTGTGTGTGTGTGTGTGTGTAGATACTATGTTAAATACTATGATTAACCCTTTTGGCATTGTAGTTGAGGACAAATGTGTTCGGAATTTTTTAGATATCACTAATACATCCTGTGAATTGAAATGGAATAAATGATTGCTCTCATATGAAAAATTTATATTCTTTTCCTTTTTTACTACCTGTAACTGACCAATATTTGGACCGACTAGGAATATATATATAAGAAAATGAATCCTTGCCATTTGTAAGATTTTTCATTCAAAGGCCCCTTTGAGAACAAATGATTCATGTGTTCTCAAGGCTCTCCAAGCTATTAAATATGGAGGGTTTTTAGGACATATCATAATCTAAGCTTCTATGTTCTGGGTGTTCTCCTAGTGCTGATTTCCTCTTTCTTCTAAGGGCTCTCCTACATTATACATTTTCTTTTCCATGACTACTCCCAAACCCTACACTCTCTGTGTTAAAATTCTCCTGTTTCTAAGAATTTCTATTCTCAGTCCTTGAAAATCTCCCCTTTTCTCTATTCTAATCTGCCCCCAACAATGACATTACAGCTTCTCCAGCTTCATCCAGATGAGGATTCTGGATGAGAAATTTCCTTTAAGCTTAGATATTCTAGATTCTAAATGCCTTCCATGAGCTAATATTTTGGTTTCATTTTCCAGTCCAGATTGGTATGTTCAGAGGCAGAATTTAACTCCTAGCTGGAAGATTCTAGATCCTAAACTCTTAGCAATTGCCAACGTTCTACCTTGAATGATACCTGGAAACCCAAATACTCAAGTGTTCTGGAGGCTTCCTATATGTTTTTGTTCTAAAGCCACATCATCCCATTATCTGGAAAGTTTATTTTTATTAATTATATTATGAAATCAGATATACTGATTTCAAATCATAAGTAAAAAGACAATGGTCTTTTATGAGTCCTTAGAAGGTAACACCTTGTCCAAAAATACTCTACATCTGTTATCACTAATAATAATAGCAACAGTAATTTTTATGAAAGAATGACCTGCAGGGAACCTCATTTGTTTCTCTATGTAAGCTTTTATGGTTCCTTAAAAGTTTTCTGGATAGACAAAAAATACAATAAATACTCTCACCAAATCTTTTTGCAATGCGAATGAAAATGTAATTTTAATTTTAATGAAGATGTTATTTTAACAAATAAATAACCTCATATAAAATTTACCTTCTTGTTGCTGTTTTTTTTAATTACCAGAACTGGCCAATATTTTTGGCAAATATGAGTATATATTTAGATAAATTACTTCAATTTGTGGTATTTTCCATTATAGGCTCTGTCCAGGGTTTATGATTCATGTTCTCAGAGCACTCCCAGCTATGACATATTGTAGCTTTTAGAACATTCCAAGTTCTGACTTTTTGTGTTCTAAGGTTGCTCCAATATATCTTCTTCCAAGGATTCTCCTACCTTTCTCATTAACCTTTTCATGACTATTCATAGGCTGACCTGTGTGCTAAAATCCTCTTGCTTCTGACAATTTCCATTCTCAATTCCTGAACATCTTCCTCTCTCTGTTCTAGTTCCTCCCAACACTAACGTTCCAGATTCTACAACTTTATCCAGTTCTGGATTCTGGATTTGAAATTTCCTTCTGGTTCAGACATATTAGATTTTAAGTGTTCTCCCTGTTCTAAAATTCTGGCTTCATTTTCCCCTTCAACTTGAGACATTTAGAGGCAGTACTTACTGACTCACTAAGAAATTCTATATTCTAAATTCTGAGCTACCTCCAACTTTCCTCCTTGAAGCCCCGATATTCATTCTTCTAAAGACCTTCCAAGTATGACATTTCAGGATCTAAAGAAATACTTTCTATGATCAATAAAATGTTTTTTTTTTCTTTAAGATTTTTCTTTTGTTGTTGTTATTATGACCTTTCCAAGTCTGACACTTTTGGTGCTAAGCTAACACCTTCTTATGATTTATAAGAGTTTTCTCCCCATTTTTTTAATTGATTGGGTCATTATTATAATGCACCTAGGCCTTACTGATATAGTGATTTCAAAATACAAACTGTGTTCATTATAAATATGTAAGATTTTGTTTTGTAGCCAAAAAGATTCTATATTCTTTATCATCAAGTATAATAGCAGTCTTTACCAAAAAAGGAAACAAATAGAATTGCATTTGTTTCAATGTTCTTTCTGGTTTTTTTTTAAGCTAGCCAAAAAAAGTAGTCAATATTTTCATCATATCCATTTGTTTGTATGGTTGGGATTATGAGGTTTTTGTTTTGTTTTTAACCTTCACAAGTATCTGATAGAAATCAAACTGACATAAATGATTGATTTCATACAAAAAAGATCTACCTTCTTCATTTGGGGGGGTGTTCTTTTTATCTAAAAATAACCAATATTATGGCTCACTAAGAATATATATAAAAATTTAAATCCTACCCATTTATGATATTTTCCATTCTGAAGCCTCTTAAGAGACTTGATATATTTTCTTATGGTTCTCCAAGTAATGACATGAAAGTTTTTACGACATTCTAGGACTTACCTTTTGTGTTCTAGGCGCTCTCATCTTTTGATATCCATTCTTCTAAGTGCTCTCCTAATTCTCTTATTCTCTTCTCCATGGTTACTACCAAACCTGAGATCCTATTTAATAAAATCCTCCTGCTTCTGACAATATCCATTCTCAACCTAAGGATTTTCCCATTCTGTGCTTTAGCCTCTCCTAACATTGACATTCCAGCTCCTACAGTTTAATCCAGCTCAGGATTCTGGACTCAAAATTTTTAAATGCTAAGAGCCCTCACTGATAGAATATTCTTATTTTCCTTTCTATTCCAAATTGGGACAATCAGAGACAATACTTATCTCCTAGCTCGGAATTAGAAATTTCCTTCAAGCTCTAAAATTCTGGCTTCATGGTGAATGTCCACTCCATATTGAAACATTTAAAGGCAGGACTTAATGCCTAGCTAGGAAATTCTGTATTCTTAGCCCTAAACTACCTCCAAATTCCCCCAAAGAATGTTAACTGAAAGCTGAGACTTTCACTATTCTAAGGACCTTCCAAGAAATGACATTTTGAGATCAAAAGAAATAGCCTATTATAATCTATAAGTTTTTTTTAATTGGATCATTATGAGCTTCCCAGCTTAGAACTTTAAGTTTGAAGACTATGCCCGCCTATGATTTATAAGGTTTTTACCCGATTTTTATTGACTTGATTTTTATCACAAACACCTAGGGGCTTAGGGACATAATGATCTTGAAACATAAGACACATCCCTTTTAATTCATCTTTATGTAACACCATGTTTTGTGGCCAAAAAAGAGTTTGGCCACATTCATTATTGTTAATAGTAATAACAATAGCAGTCTTTACCAAAGTAGGAAATGCATGGAATTGCATTTCTGTATGCTAACATTTGAGGTTAGGTGCAAGGATAGCCAAAAAGTAGTGATGTGAGATTTTTTTTTTTTAAAAGCATCACTACTGGGCTAATCTATAATAATTGCAATAAATTATTAATTTTATAGGAAAAGTCAACTTTCTTATTTTTTTTTTAAAAATAACTCAAACTGGCTGGTACCTTTCTACTCCTATGAGTATATATTTTAAGAAATCATTGACATTTATAGCATTTTCCATTATAAGTTCCTTCTAGAGCTAAGGATTTATGTTTTTGGAATACTATCTCCTGCTATCACATATGGTCTTTTTTCAGACATTATACATTCTGAACTTTTTTGTTCCAAGGTTTCCCTTTGCTCTGATAAGCCTTCCTCTAAGGGTTTTTCTTCCTTTTTCTTTTCCAGGCCACGCCCCATTTGGTCATTGATTGAGTCCTCCTAGATTCAGATTGAATGTAAATAGCAATTGTTTCTATTTAGGCCAGAAACCTTGAAGGTCTTCCCCTCCCAGATTCATTCACTCACTTATTTATTTATTTATATTTTTTTGGACTAAGCTAAAGAGGAGATTATTGTTTTAATAGCTATCTAGCCTTAATCACTGAATGGATGTGGTCTCAGTTAAACTGAGACTTATTGAAGACCTTAGCTTTAAAAGGTCAAGGTCTCCCACTGCATCCAGGGCTATCTCATATCTGGCCACTGGACCCAGTGGCTCTGGAGGGGAAAATGAGGCAGGTGACATTGCACAGCCCTCCCTCCCTCAAATCCAATTCACTTGCATGTCATGGCATCTCCTCCCTGATGTTCTCTTTAAGAACAAAGGTCATACAGCCTCCGTGAATCTACCCTGAGGCCTGATCTTCAATATACTAAAATTCCACTAAAATTCTACTCTCAGCCCCTGAACTTCTCCCACTTTCTTTCTTTGAAAAATCCTCCTAAATCTAATATTGCAATTTCTCCTCCAGTTCAGGATTCTGGATTTGATATGCTCAGACATTCTCATGTCTAAATCTCTTCCCAGATCTAATATTCTGATTCTCTGTCCCATTCAAGTTCTGATATTCAGAGCCATGACTTACATCCTAGCTAGGAAAGTCTGTATTCTATGTTTCTTGAGACTTCCAATATTCTTCCCCTAAAATCATCTTGAAGGCTAAACATGCTAGATTATAAACATTTCCAAGCCTAGACTTCTAGTTTCTCACACCATTAACTTTCCAGGATTTAAAAAGGCCCTTTTATTCCTTTAACTTCTTCAATTCTATTTATTTAGTAGCTTTCCTCTATTTTATCATTACAATGACTCCAAAGCCCCAATTCCTTTTAATTCCAAAGATTTAGAACCTAATCCCATTTCCCGTGGAAAATGCTCCACAATAATTACCATTAAGAGGAATATTGATATCTGTCTTACCTGATCAAGGAGCTGCAGGTTGTTAGAAAGTTTTCTTATCCTTTTTTATTATTGTTTTCAGGTAAATGAGGCACAACTTTTAACCTTGCAAGATTGTGTGGATGTTTGAAGACCTCAATTTTTATTCAAAGCATCAATGTTGTGCCTGATAGAAAATATACTGACATGAATGATTAAACTCTTCCCAAAAATATAATGGTCTCTTGCTTTTTAAATTATCTGCTTCTTCCCCTCCCCATACTTTGGTTTACTGAGCATATTACCAAGCAATTTTCTTTTTCTTTTTTGTTGTTGTTGTTGTTGTTGTTGTTGTTGTTGTTGTTGTTGTTGTTGTTGAGATAATTAGGGTTAAGTGATTTGCCTAGGGTCACACAGCCAGGACTTATTAAGTTTGAACTCAGGTCCTCCTGACTTCAGGTCTGGTGATCTATCCACTACAATAACTAGCTGCCCCTACCAAGCAATTTTCTTTCCAGGGACAATATTTTCTGTTAGAGAGTTAATGATTTACTACCATCTCCTAGCACCATCAGCTCTGACATTCTCTGCTTTCAAGATCCCTCTAACTTCTGATATTCTGTATTTTAAAGATTAGGTTTGCTCTAATGCTCCTTGCTTTAAATGCTCTCCATTTATGCCATTTTATGCTCTATAGCTATTTCTAGTTCTGACTTCTCTGTCCCAGGGTCCCAATAACTAGAAATTTCTTTTCTCAGGCCCTGGACATCTCTCACTTGCTATATTCTAAGGTCCTTCCCAAAGTGGTGGGACAGGTTCTGGTGGCCCATCTTGACTTGGAAATTCCATACAACTCAGATAATACCTATTCTAAGTGACCTCCCAGTTCTGAAATTCTAATATCTGTGAACATTCTAAGATGTGACATTAACAATCCTTACTGCTCTACCAGCTCTACCATGCTACATTCCAGTCTTTCTCCTTCCACAAAGGAGGACATTCTCCTTTAAAGGGAAATTCAAAATTCAGATACTCAGTCTTCTAAGGAACCTCCCAGTGCTGACATTTTATGTTGGAAGGCCTCACCCTGCTATAATGAAACAGGTTTGTTTGCTTTTTTCCCATTTTTTATATCTTTACATATGTGATTGAATAATTCAACGATTTCAAAGCAAAAGTGATATCCCTTTAAAATTTGGAACATAACACCTTATTTTTCTGTAAAAAATATACTACTTATGATAATTATTAAAATCAAAGTACTCTATTAATGAAAAATGCATGGGATTCTATTGTTTTCAGTGTGCTTTTGGAGTTTTATTGGAACTGAAAAAATGAAGAGTACTTTCATCATACTCTTTTGGCTGAGGAAATGAGATTTTTTTTAAGACGTCAACAGTGGGATAAGTCATATTAAGTGGAAGTTTTGGCCCATTAAGAACATACATGAAAATAAATATTTTCCATTTATATTATTTCTTATTTTAAGGTCTCTGCCAAAGCTGAAGATTTATCTTGCCAGATCCTTTTCAATTATCACCTAAGATAGTTTTTAGTATATTCCAAGTTCTGACCCTGTGTTCTAACAGATTTCTTTACTCTGATATTTTGCTGCTATTGTTGAATCATTTCCATCATGTCCAACTTTTTGTGACCCAATTTGGAGTTTTCTTAGCAAAGATATGGAAGTGGTTTGCCATTTCTAGCTCATTTTACTGATGAGGAAACTTCGGCAAACAGGATTAAGTGTCTTCACCAGGATCAAACAACTAGTAAGTTTCTGATGATACATTTGAACTCAGGTCTTCCTAACTCCAGGCCTGGTCCTGCATTACCTTTCTATCTGCCTTCTTTCTGATATCCCTCAGTATTTCTGTTGAGATGTGAAAAATGAGGGTTGAGAGATCCCATGACAGCAATGGGGTCTCTTGGCTGGTCGCAGGCTTTGCAAAAGAATTTGCAAACCCGAATGAATGAGGCGAGAGGTTTGTGGCAAAAATTGGGTTTACTACTTCAAGAAAACAGTTTTCTTAGCAAGCAAAATCCTATTAGGACTTTTGCCAAGGTCTGGGCACACAGTGTTTTATTTTATTGGTTTTTTTGTTGCCTAGATCTAGGGAGCAATTTGAGGGACTAATTTTCAGTCCAATAGAGGGTAGTGATTATGCTCCCAGGCCAAGATCTCCAATTGAATTGAATGAGGAGATTTTCCCTATGAACAAGAGGGTGGGGCTCCTCCCAGAGGGGTTTCAATCCAGGGCCTTTCCAACCCTTTCCTCCCCCCAATCAAGGGGGACACAGTTTACATCATTTCTATTTATTCTTATTCTCTTCTCCATGGCTACTACAAGTCCTGTGTTAAAATTCCACTGTTTCTGATGATTTCCATTCTCAACCTCAAAACATTTCCTAATCTCTAAATTTTAATCCCTCATAATTCTGACATTGCAACTTCTACAGCCTCATCCAACTCCAAATCCCAGATTACAAATTTCCTTTAAACTCAAGACATTCTAGGTTCTACTTCTAATAAACTGGCTTCATTTTGGATCATTGATTCAGAAGCAGGACTTAACTCCTAACTAGAAAATTCTGTAGTATAAACTCTTGACTATATGGAAGGCAAAAAATTCAGTGTTCTAAGGACCTCTCCAAGACATAACATTTTTGGTTCTAAGGCCACACCCTTCTGTGATCTATAATTTTTTTTTTCCAATGGAAGTTTTTAGAACACTGAAGTTCTGAATTTTTGTGTTGTAAGAGATCTCCTTTCTCTGATATTCCTTCTTCTAAGTGTTTTAACTCTCTCTCATTCTCTTCTCCATAGCAATGCCCAAGTTGACATTCTATTCACTAAAATTCAATCCTTCTGACAATTTCATTCTCAACCCTGAACATGTCTCCTTTTCTGTGTTCTAATGCCTACTAAAACTGACATTCTGGCTTCTAAAACCACATCCAAAAACCTCCTTCAAGCTCAGACATTCTATGTCCTAAATGCCATTCCTGATCCCATGGTCTGATTTTTCACATTTTATTTCACATGAGTACATTCCAAGACAGAACATAACTCCAAAATTCTATTCTAAGCTCTCAGCCACCTCCAACTTTCTCTTTTGAAAGGTACCTAGAAGCCCAAACATTCAGTGTTCTAAGGACATTCCAACACATAATATTTTTGGTTCTAAATAGCCAAAATATTCTGTGACATAAAAAGGGTTTTTTTAGTTATTACTTGGATTATTTTAAATGCAAATAGGTCTTACTGGTATACTGATTGTGAAACAAATGTGTCCTCTAATGAATTCTACTCAAAACTAGGCTTTATTGTTGTTTTCCAAAAGTACTCTGCATTCATTATCATTTATAGTAATTAGTAGTAATCTTTACAAAAGAAGAACCTGCAGAGAATGGCATATGTTTTGGTGTTCAGATTGGGGGTGGGGGAGTTGGGAATAGTCAAAAAAAATAGATAATACCTTCATTTTAGTGAGATTCAGTAGTGAAAGTGGAGATGTGGGATTTTTTTTAAGTATCACTAATGCATAATATAAATTAAATTAGAAAAAGTGAATGATCTCAAAATGAAAAATCTACCTTTCATTTTTAAATGAGCAGTAAGTAGCCCATATTTGGACCCAATAAGAATACATTTCAAAATAAATCCTTGAGACTTGCAAAATTTTTCATTCTAGAGCAGACGATTTATGTTTCTAGAGCCCTCCCAGGTATTAAATATGGTATTTTGTAGGACAACTCTATCCTGTCCTTTTGTGTTCTAAAGGCTTCCTCTGTTCCTACATCACTTCTTTTAAGATACTTTCTGACTTCTCATTCTCCTCTCCATGCCTACTCCCAATCCTGACACTCTGAGCTAAAATACTACTGTTTTTGACAATTTCCTTTTGTAGCCCCTGAATATTCCTCTCTCTCTCTGATCTAGTCCCTCCCAACATTGACATTCCAGCTAATAAAGCAGTAACCAGTTCAGGATTCTGGATTCAATATTTCCTTCAAGCTCACACATTTTAAGTTATAGTTTCCTTACCTTATCCAAAATTCTGCCTTTATTCTCCAATTGAAATTGAAACACTTAGAGGAAAGACTTTGGGGTGGGGTAGAATTGGCAAGTTGCAAAAAGGACATTACTTGCACTATACCTTTTTGGCAGTATGGTTGAAGATGTTAGCCTTTTTTAAAAATATCATTAATAGGCTAATTCATATTAAATTGGAATAACTTATTAACATCCTGCATGTTTTAACATGCTCTTGTTTATTACATTGACTAAAACTGGTCTATATTTTAACCCACTAAGAATATATATAAAATATCAATTTTCCATTCTCAGCCCCTGAACATCTCCCATTTTCTCTGTTCTAATCCCTATCAAAACTGAAATTCTAGCTTCAACAGTCTCATTTGGACCAAGATTGTGGATTCTAAATTTCCTTCAAACTCAAGATATCTAGGAATTGAGTGTCTTTCTGGATCTGACATTCTGGCTTCACCTTCTGATCCAAAGAGGGAAATTTCAGAGGCAAGATTTAACTCCGTTAGGAAATTCTGTCCCAAATTTCTTATTGTCATACCTGGAAGCCCAGAAATTCAGTGTTCTAAGAACATTGCAAGATGACATTTTTGGTTCTAAAACCACAAAACCCTAGGATCTACAAAGTTTATATTTTCATTTTTAATTTGATTATTATTACAACGTACATAGGTCTTACTGATATGCTGATTTTGAAACACATGTCAATAATCATTGACCAAAGAAAGAACTGTAGGAATGACATTTATTTTGGTGTGCAACTCTGAAGGGTTTAAGAAAGTTTGTTGGCTCACCAAAAAATACAAGTACTCTAACCAAACCTCTTTGGTATGGTGGTTGAAGGTGTGATTTTTTTAAAAAACCATCACCAATTAAATGGAAATAAATGAGTGATACCCTATGAAAAATCCTTATTTTTTAAATTACCTAGACCTGGCCAATATTTAGCAATATATA
>JAJPUD010007696.1:79440-93362 GCA_023553655.1 Myrmecobius fasciatus
TATATAAACAAATCTCTGCCTTTGGGATATTTTCCATTTGAAAGACTCTTTCAGAGAAAATGATTATGTTCTCAGAGAGCTCTCAGTATTAAATATAGTAGTTTTTTAGGTCAAAGATCTGACATGTTATGTTCTAAGGACTCCCATCACTCTGACATGCCTTCTTTGAATTGCTCAAGGACCTCTCTCATTCTCTTCTCCATGGCTACTCCAAAACCTGAAATCCTGTGTGGTAAAATTTTCCTGCTTATGACAATTTCCATTTTCAGTCCAAGAACATCTCCCCTTTTCTGTTCTAGTCCCTCTAAACATTGACATTCCATATTCTGCAGACATATTTAGCCAAGGATCCTGAATTTGAAATTCCGCCAAGTTCAGACTTTCTAGGTTTTAACTATCCACCCTGATCTAATGTTCTGTCTGCACTTTCCACTCAAAATTGGAACATTTAGAGAAGGGACTTAATGCCTTCACAAGAAATTCTGTATTTTAAGCACACAGTTACCTCCAACTTTCTTCTTTGAATGGTCCCTGGAAAGTGTCATATTCAGTGTTCTGAGGACCTCCCAAGAGGTCCTTCTTTTGAATAAAAGCCTTCTTTTGATCTACATAAGGCAAGACTTATCTATTATATATAATGTTAGGACATTCTATATTCTAATATATAGCCTACCCCCCCTCACCCCTTACTGAACCACTGCCTTGTCCTGGCAGAGAGCTTACATAACTCAATAAAACTACGACCTATACCATGCAAAGTTACCTAAAATGGACAGGTCACAGTGTGAAGTTCTGATAAAAGGTGATCTACTAGAGACAGAGATGTCACAATACTCCAGTATCTTTCCAGGAAAACCCCATGGACCATATTAAAATTTTAAAAGACATGACACCAGAAAATGAGCCCCTCAGATTGGAACATACTAATAAGGAAGATGGAGACAATTACAAGTACAAGAAATGTTAGTTGTATCAGATTTTATATTCTTGGGCTCAAAGATGGCAACTATAGTCATGAAAATAAAAGGGGCTTGTTCTTTGGAAGAAAAACTATGACACATTTGGAAAGCAATACTAAAACTCAGAGACATCACCTTGCTCACAAAATTCCATATAATCAAACTGGGGTTTCTCCAGTAGTGATATATAGCTGTAAAAAGTTGGATTATAAGGAAATCTGAGCACTGCATAATCAAGGCTTTTGAATTGTAAAGGTGTCCATGGAGTTTTCTTGGCAAAAACTTTTCAGAGTCCCTTGGACATCAAGGAAATCAAATTAATAAATATCTAAAGAAATTAACCCATATTATTCACTAGAAGGTCAAATACCAAATCTGAAGCTTAAATATTTTGGTCACAGGATGAGAAGACAGGACTCATTGGAAAACAATCTGATGTTGGGAAAGAATGAAGGCAAAAGGAAAAGAGACTGGCAGAGGATGAGATGGATAGAGAGTGTATAGTGGAGGATAGAAAGACCTGGCATACTATGGCCCACAAAGAGGACTAAATGACTGAACAACAGCTGCTTCCAAAATTCATTTTTCAAATATACTTGGAAATACTCCAAAACACTCAATGTTATAAGGACTTAGTTTATTTGAAGGCAGCACATTGCTATAGACCAGAAAGTTTCTTTTCTTTTTTAAAAAATATTTGCATATTATTCAATATAATGATTCTCAAGCATAATCCACTGAGATCTACTGCATGAGGTATCTTGTTTATTTATCCAATAGACTATATTGATTGTCATTAAGGGTAACAAAATATCAGCCTTGACCAAGATGGTGGAGAGCAGACATGACTCTCTGTGACCTCCTCTAACCTTCTCTCAAACCAACAGCAGATAAAGCCTCTAAATGGGTCTTGAAGTCAAAGAATCCACAAATATCTGGAGTACAACACATTTCTAGAAAAAGATACCTTGGGAGAACTCCAAAACAGGTCTGTTTCAATCAAGCAAGGGAATAGCCTGCCAGCACAGGGAGACTGGGCAAGGAGCTGGGGAAGGGAGTCAGAGTACTGCAGCTTTCACACACCAGGGAATCTTTTGTGAGGCTCTTATGCTATTCTACCTTGGTTATAGATGAGTGGCTTATTAGATTTGCCACAAGACATCCAAAAGCCCATACAAAAGGCAAATTGTAAGCCAATGAGCCCCAGAATAACTCAGCACCTGGCCAGGCCTACCCAGCACCAGAAGTCAGTCAGAAACACCATCCCCAGGGCAAACTAAAGCAGCTGTCACTCCTTTGCCCTAAAAACAGATATCAGTCCTTAAAAAATGAGCAAAAAAGTAAAAAAAAAAGAACATTGACCATAAACAACTTTTATGGAAATACCTCAAACCTTGAAGTTCCCAAAGGCAAATCAACTCCAGATGAAACTCCGAAGGGAGCTATGAGCTGGTCCTTATTTCACAAGGCCTTCTTGGAAGATCTCAAAAAAGGATCGTAAAAGAGTTAGAAGAGAAATGGGGAAAGGAAATGAGATCTTTGCAAGTGGGTATGAAAAAGGAAAAACAGAAATTATCTGAAGAAAACACCTGGGAAAAACATATACCTCCCTATAAAATAGATTTGATGAAATGGAAAAAAAAAGCATATGACACCATACAATATAGAAATGAAAAAAGATTCATTAAAAAACAGAATTTGTGAAATAAAAAAAAGAATACAATAAACAAAATAATTCAACTGGCCAAATGAAAAGGAGCTAAAAAAAGTAATTGAAGAAAATAATATACTAAAAATTAGAATTGTACAAATGGAAGTGAAAGACTCAATAAGACTACAAGAATCAGTCAAACAGAACCAAAATAAATGAAAAAAACAGAAGAAAATATGAAATACCACCTAGGAAAAACAACTGACCTGAAAAATAGATATAGGAAAGACAATTTAAGTATTATTGAACTTCCTGACAGCCATGATGAAAAAAAGAGCCTAGACATTATCCTTCAGGAAATCATAAAAGAAACATGCCCTCATGTCCTAGAATCAGAACCTAAAATAGCCATTGAAAGAATTCCCTAAATCACCATCAAAAGAATCCATCATCAATCACCTTCTGAAAGAGACCCCAAAATGAAATCCCCAAGGGATATCATGGCTAAATTTCAGGACTATTGCACCAAGGAAAAGATATTTCAAGCAGCTTGGAAAGAAACAATTCAAATACCAAGGAACTGTAATTAGAATCACACAAGATCTGTCAGCCTCTACATTAAAAGATCAAAGGGCCTGGAATCAGATATTCCAAAAGGCAAAGCAACTGGGATTACAGCCAAGATTAAGCTATCCAGCTAAAATGAGCATTATCTGTCAGGGAAGAAGATAGACATTCAGTGACAGAGGTAAATTTCATCTATTTCTGATGAAAAGACCTGAGCGGAACAAAAAATTTGACCTCCCAACACAGAACTCAAGAGAAGCATAAAAAGTTAAAAGAAAAGAACTCTTGAGAACTATATTTCTGTTATGAGTATACTTAGAGAGTGCAGGTATAATTTGATTTCATTATGATAATATGAAGAAGAAAGTAGAGGTGGAAGAGGGATTGTACTAGAAAAGGAGGGAGGAGATAAAATGAGGGAACTTACATCCCATGAAGAGGCAAAGACCTACTATAATTGATGCAAAAGAGGGAGGGGGTTGAGCATTGTGTGAATCTCACTCTCATCAGATTTGGCTCAAAGAGTGAATATCAAAAATATTGGTTTCACAGAGAAACTTGTCTCACATTTTAAGAAAGTGGGAGAAAAAAGGGGAAAGGAAAGGTGGAGGCTGATATAAGGGAAAACAAGTAGTAGGAGAAAGGAGTAAGAAAGGGAGAGGGTCTCTAAAAAGGGAGGACTGTCTGAGGAAGGTAGTAGTCACAAGAAAAATACTGGAAAGGTGGGAATGGGGAAAGGAAAGAGAAAAACATAACTTGGGTTAAATAAGATGGCAGGAAATAACAGAATAAGTTATTTTAACTGTGAATGTGAATGGGATGAACTCTCCCATAAAACACAAGTGGATAACAGAATGGATTAAAAGCCAGAATTCCACAATATGTTTTTTACAAGAAACGCATTTAAAGCAGAGAGATACATACAGAGTAAGGTAAAAGGCTGGAGCAGAATTTATTATACTTCAGGTGAAGTAAAAAAAGTAAGGATAAAGATCCTGATCTTAGATCAAGTAAAAGCAAAAATAAATCTAATTAAAAGAGATAAGAAAGGAAACTATATCTTGCTAAAGGATACCATAGATAAAGAAGCAATATCAATACTAAAAATATATGCACCGAGTGGTATAGCATCCAAATTCCTAGAAGAGAAGTTAAAAGAGCTGCAAGAAGAAATAGACAGCAAAAGTATACTAGTGAGGGATCTCAACCTTGCTGTTTCAGAGCTAGATAAATTGAACCACAAAAAATATAAGAAAGAAGTTAAAAAGATAAATAGAATTTTAGAAAAGATAGGTATGATAAATCTTTGGAGAAAATTGAATGGAGACAGAAATTAGTATACTTTTTTCTCAGCAGTTCATGGAACCTATACAAAAAATGAACATGTATTAGGACATAAAACCCTCAAAATCAAATAGAGAAAAGTAGATAATAAATGCATTTTTAGATCATGATGCAATAAAAATCACATGATATAAAAGGCCAGGGGAAAATAAACCAAAAATTAATTGGAAACTAAATAATCTAATCCTAAAGAATGAATGGATGAAACAACAAATCATAGACACAATCAATAACCCCATCCAAAAGAATGACAATAATGAGACAACATACTAGAATCTGTGGGATACAGGCAAAGTGGGTATTAGGGGAAATTTTATATCACTGCATGTTTGCTTATATAAAATAGAGAAAGAGAAAATTAATGTATTGGAGTTACAACTATAAAAGCTACAAAAAGAATAAATTTAAAATTCTCAATTATATACCAAATTTGAAATTCTGAACATAAAAGGAGAAATTAATAAAATTGAAAGCAAGAAAACTATTAAATTAATAAATAAAAACAAGAGTTGGTTTTATGAAAAAAAATAGATAAACCTTTAGTTTATTTAATTAGGAAGAAAATCAAATTGTTAAAATGTCTCCAAGGCCAGATGGATTTGCATGTGAATTCTACCAAATATTTAAAGAACAATTAATTCCAATACTATATAAACTATTTGAAAAAATAGGAAAAGAAGGACTCCTACCAAATTCCTTTTATGACACAGGTACTGATACTAAACCAGGTAGGGTGAAAACAGTGAAAGAAAATTATAGAACAATTTCCCTAATGAATATTGATGCAAAAATCTTAAATAAAATATTAGCAAAGAGATTACAGAAAGTCATCCCCAGGATAATACACCATGACCAAGAAGGATTTATACCAGGAATGCAGGGCTGGTTCAATATTAAGAAAACTATTAGCATAACTGACTATATCAATAACCAAACTAACAAAAATCATATATGATTATCTCAATACATGCAGAAAAAGCATTAGTAAAATCCATCATCCATTCCTATGAAAAACACTAGACAATATAGAAATAAATCAATTTTTTCTTAAAATGATCAGTAATATCTATTTAACACCATCAGCAAGCATCATAATATGTAATGGGGCCAAACTAGAACCATTCCCAATAAGATCTGAGGTGAACCAAGTCTGCTCATTATCATCATTACTATTCAATATTATATTAGAAATGTTAGCTTTGGTAATGAGAAGAAAAAGAGATTAAAGGAATTAGAGTAGTTAATGAGGAAATCAAATTATCACTCTTGGCAGATCACCCGATGGTCTACTTAGAGAACCCAAGAGAATCAACTAAAAAACTAATAGAAACAATCCACAATTTTAGCAAAGTTACAGGATACAAATAAATTCACAGAAATCATCAGTGTTTTTATATATTACCAATTTATATATTACCAAAGTCCAGCAGCAAGAGATACAAAGAGAAATCCCATTTAAAATAACTGTCTATAGTATAAAATATTTTGGATCCTATCTGCCACGGCAAAGTTAGGGACTATATGAACACAACTACAAAACACTTTCTATATAAATAAAGTCAGATCTAAATAACTGGAAATATATCAAGTGCTCATGGGGTAGGAGTCCTCTTTTCCGAGCGAATATAATAAAAATGACAATTCTACCTAAATTGATCTACTTATTTAGTGCCATACCAATCAAACTCCCAAGAAATTTTTTACAGATCTAGAAAAATAATAACAAAATTCATCTGGAAGTACAAAAGGTTAAGAATTTCAAGAGAATTAATGAAAAAAATGTTAATGAATATGGCCAAGCTGTGCCAGACCTAAAACTATATTATAAAGTAACAGTCATCAAAACCATTGGTACTGGCTAAGAAATAGAATAGTTGATCAGTGGAATAGGTTAGGTCCACAGGACAAAATAATCAATAAGTAGCAATCTAGTGTTTGACAAACTCAAAAATCCCAGCTTTGGGGATAAGAACTCACTATTTGACAAAAACTGCTAGGAAAATTGGAAACTAGTATGGAAGAAATTAGGCATTGACCCAACCTAACACAGTATACCAAGATAAGGTCAAAATGGGTCCATGATTTAGATATAAAGAGTGATTTCATAAGCAAATTAGAAGAACATAGGGTAGTTTACCTCTCAGATCTGTGGAGGAAGGAATTTGTGACCAAAGAAGAACTGGAACACATTATTGAACACCAAATAAATAATTTTGATTATATTAAGTTCAAAAATATTTTGTACAAACAAAACTAATGCAGACAAAATTAGAAGGGAAGCAATAAACTGGGAAAACATTTTTACATTTAAGTGTCTGACAAAGGCCTCATTTTTAAAATAGAGAATTGACTCAAATTTATAAAGAATTCAAGCCATTCCCCAATTGATAAATGGTCAAAAGATATGAACAATTTTCAAAAGAAGAAATTAAATCCATTTATAGTCATATGAAAAAGTTCTCCAAATCACTATTGATCAGAGAAATACAAATTAAGACAACTCTGAAATACACTGAGATATATGTAGTTACACCTCTCAGATTGATTAAGATGACAGGAAAAGATAATGATGAATGTTGGAGGCGATGTGAGAAAACTGAAACACTGATACATTGTTGGTGGAACTGTGAATGGATCCAGCCATTCAGGAGAGCAATTTGGAATTCTGCTCAAAAAGTTATCAAACAGTGCATACCCTTTCATCCAGCAGTGTTTCTATTGGGCCTATATCCCAAAGATATCTTAAAGGAGGGAAAGGGAGCCACAATTAAAAAGAATGTTTGTCACAGCTCTTTTTCTAATGGCAAGAAACTGGAAACTGACTGGATACGCATCAGTTGGAGAATGGCTGAATAAGTTATGATATATGAATGTTAAGGAATAGTATTGTTCTATAAGAAACAACCATCAGGATGATTTCAGAGAGGCCTAAAGAGACTTACATGAACTGATGCTAAGTGAAATGAGCAGAACCAGGAGATCATTGTACATGGCAACAACAAGATTATACGATGATCAATTATGAAGGATGTGGCTCTTTTCAACAATGAGATGATTCAGATCAGTTCCAATAATCTTGTGATGAAGAGAGCCATCTACACCCAGAGAGAGGACTGTGGGAACTGAGTGTGGACCATAACATAACATTTTCACTCTTTCTGTTGTTTATTTGCATTTTATTTTATTACTCAGTTTTTTTTCTTCTTGATTTGATTTATTTTGTGTGGCAAAATAACTGTATAAATATGTATACATATATTGGATTTAACATATATTTTAACATATCTAACATGTATTGGATTACCTGCCAATAGGGGGTGAGGGGAAGAAGGGGAAAATTTGGAACACAAGGTTTTGCAAGGTTCAATGTTGAAAAATTACCCATGCATATGTTTTTTTTTAATTTTTATTTTATTTGCATAACATATGTGTGGGTAATTCTTCAGCAATAACCCTTACATAGCTTTCCGTTACAAATTTTTCCCCCCAACTCCCCACCCCTCCCCTAGATGGCAGGATATCCACTACATGTTAATTATGTTAAAATATTGGCAAATCGAATATATGTATACATATTTCCAAACTTATCATTGGTGTGCAAGAAAAATCTTATCTACACAAACGATATATCAGATAAAGGAAACACAATGTAAGCAAACATCAATCAAGGAGTATGAGAATGTTATGTTGTGGTCCACATTTCGCATCCCTCTCTCTGGGTGTATATGGCTTTCTTCAGTGAACAATTGGAGGTGGTTTGAAACATTTCATTGTTGAAGAGAGCCATGTCCATCAGAATTGATCGTCATATAGTACTGTTGTTGCCGTGTATAATGATCTCCTGGTTCTGCTCATTTCACTCAGCATCAGTTCATGTAAGTCTCTCCAGGCCTCTCTGAAATCATCTTGCTGGTCATTTCTTACAGAACAATAATATTCCATAACATTCATATACCATAATTTATTCAGCCATTCTCCAATTGAAGGGCATCTATTCAATTTCCAGTTTCTAGCCACTACAAAAAGGGCTGCCACAAACATTCTTGCACATGTGGGGCCTTTTCCTTCCTTTATGATTTCTTTGGGATATAAGCCCAATAGAAATGCTCATGCATATGTTTTGTAAATAAAAAGCTTTAATAAAAAAATTAGCCTTATTTTTTAAAAAAAGAAACTGCATGAAATTTCATTTGTTGAAGTGTTTTGGTGTGTTTTACTGTTTTGGGGCTTTAGTTTTAGATTTAGGGTTAAATAGACCATACTTCCATACTCTCAGTCACCTCCAACTTTCTCCTTTGAATGGTACTGGAAGCCCAGATACTCATCATGCTAAGAGCCTTTATAGATTCAACATTTTTTGTTCTAAAGCCATTAAGTTCCCCCCCCCAATTTTTAGTTTTCAGATTATTATTACAATTTTAAATTAAAATAAATTGTTGATCCTATCCTACAAATAATTTTTCTTCTTGTTTTTAAAATTAACTTATTTTGGCTCACTAAGAATATATATGACTATAAATCCTTAACATTTGTGATTTTTTCATTCTAAGGCCCTTTCTGGAGTAGATGATTTATTTTTCAAAGCCCTTCCAACTATGGCATTTGAAGCTAGATGAGCTACTAATGGTAGTGTTGAAAGGGACTAAATCAGAGCTAATGGGAGGTGTTTAGAGGTTGAGAATGAAAATTGTAAGAAGCATTGGGATTATAGCCTGCAGAGTGTCAGGCCTAGGAGTAGTCATGGAGAAGAAAATTAAAGCAAGAATTTAGAGAGCACTTAGAAGAGTTGTCAGATTGAAGAGAACTCTTAGAACTTAGCATATAAGAAATATTAGTGTCTTTATTTTATTGTATTTGGGAACTACAAGTTGACTGAGCTTTGTATCATAAGGGCTCTCCTCCTTCTGATATCCCTTCTTCCAAGCGTTCTAACTCTCTCATTCTCTTCCCCATTCAATGTGCTAAAATCCCAATATCCTGACAATTTCCATTCTCAGCCTCTGAACATTTCCCAATCTCTTTCTAGTTCCTCCTAATACTGACATTGCAACTTCTACAGCCTCATCCAGTTCCAAGTTCTAGGTTAGAAATTTCCTTCAAGGAATTCTTGAGAATTTCAGTTCTAAGTGTTTTCCCACATCTAATCTGCTTCTCTGTCCAACCCAAGTTCTGACATTCGGAGCCATGACTTCCATCCTAGCTAGCAAAGTCCATTTTTCTATGCTCTCTGCTACCTCTAAAAGTCTTCCCTCAAAATCATGGCAAAGGTCACACATGTTAGGTTTGAAGAACACTTTCAGACCTAGAATTCTAGTTTCTCAGGGCACAACTTCCTAATATCTAAAGGAGGCCTTTTGTATCTTAAACTCTCAGTTCTATTGATTTCAGCAAGTTTCCCTCCTGCCCTGTCATTAAAATGTCTTTAAAGTACACAACCTATTCCTTTTCATTTCTAGGACTTAGCACCTACTTTTTACCCCAAATACATTGAGACAGCTAGATGGTATACTGGATAGAGCACTGGTCTTAAAGGCAAGAGGACCTCAGTACAAATCCTGCCTCAGACACCTAACACTTACTAGCCGTGTGACCCTAGGCAAGTCAGAAAACACCAATTGCTTCAGCAAACAGATAGATAAATAAAAAAGGAATATCAGTAATACCATCCTTACCAGAAAGGACCACAGATTATTACCAGCTTTTCTTTTCTGGCTTTTGTTTCCTTATGGAATATTAATAACTGTCTTACCTGATTAAGAGACAGCAGTGGCTGAAACGCTTTGTTTTCTTAACTTTTTATTCCTTTTTTTGTTTTCAGGAAAATGAGACACTCACCTGGCACCTGGCATCTGGCACCTTCCACAATGGTCAGGTTGTTTGAAGACCCGGATTTTCATTCAAAGCATCACCTCTGTGTTGATATAAAATATATTGTTATGAACTATTAAACTCTTCTCCAAAATATAACGGCTTTTTGTTGTTGTTTTTTTAAATTACCTGGTTCTTCCCCATACTGTGGCCCACTGAGCACATCACCAAGCAACATCCTTCCAGAGAAAAATGTTTTTTGTTCCATGTGTGAAGATTTACCATCTTATAGCATCCCCATCTCTGACATTATTTGCCTTTTATTGCCACTTTGATCTCTGACATTGTGTGTTCTAAAGGCTGTCTAATATTGTGGCTTCTATTTCTATTTAAAAATGTGAAATTCAGAGGGAAGACAGCTTTTAGCTGGGAAATTCTGTATTCTAAGCTTTTGACCACCTCCAATTTTCCCCCTTGAACGGTACATAGAAAGCCAGACATACAGTATTCTAAGGACCTTTCACAATACTACATTTTTGGTTCTAAAGAAACATCTTCCTATAGTCTATATGGTTTTTTTCCAGGTTTAGGTTTTTTAAATTATTGTTCAAGAGTAAATTCAAGAAAACAAACAACAGTCTGCTTACAAGAAACACATTTAAAAGAAACACATACACAGAATGAAAATGAAGGCTGGAAAAAATAAAAAAAAAAACTATACATCAAGTAAATGCAAAAAAGGAGGAATTACACTCATTCTATCAGAAAAAGCAATACGTGTGTGTGTATTTTCAAAGCCTAAAAATACATCAAGTTAAGTATATTATGTTGAAACCAATATAAATACCCAATTCCTTTTCAAATTTATTCAAAGAAAACAATTGCGTTAAAAGAACACAGGAAAAAAACACAAGAGTAATAAGAGAATTCAATGCCCTTCTTGGTTTTGGATAAGTCGGACAAAAAGAAAAATAAAGAGGAAAATATTAAAATAAACAAAATGCTAGAGAAATAAAAGCTAAAAGACTTGTGACATCTTCTAATTATGACCACAAAAAATTACTTAGAACTACACAGCATTTTTATTAAAAACTGACCACATATTAGGGCACAAATACACTGCAAATAAATGTTAAAAGTCAGAAATAATAAATATATTCATATAGAAAATGTGATTGGTTCAGAGCCAACAGACTCAAATTGAGATTTAGCAATGAAATACTAAATATTGCACCAAAAAATGGATTGTAGAAACAATTATGGGAAAAATTATGATAAGTAATATAATCAAATTTCTAGGATACAGCTAAAAAAAGGCCTCAAAAGAAAAATCACTTCTCTATAAACATCCATTGAAAAAACAGAAAAAGGGGATATTAATGAACTGAATATGCATTTTTAAAAATTAGAAAGCCAACAAATAAATAAAATAAGCACAAATGAGACATTAAAATTAGAAGAGAAATAGGTAAACTGGAAACAAAAAATCCATAGGAATTATAAATAAAACTAAAAACTGGTTCTTTGAAAAAACTAAAATAACTAATAAACCTTTAGCTAATGTAGTTTTTAAAAGTGCAGAAAATTAAGTCAATAAAATGGCAATTAAGTAAGGTAAAATCGCAACAAAACCAGAAGGAAAAGAAAAAGAAAAAAAAGAAAAAAGAACATACCATGAACAGTTACATATCAAGAAAATTGAAAACTCAAAAGAAATACAATTCCTTCAAAAATATAAAACGCCCAAACTGTTAAAAATTCAGATAAATATAATAAATAACCAAATTTCAGAAAAAATAAATACAGCTAGCTATAACGGTACTAACAAAAGGGAAAAAAAAAAAAAACCAAAATACCTCCTGGTGCTGATAGATTCGCAGGGGAATTTGATTAGGCTTAAAAATTAGCAGCTATGCCAATCAAAAAATTGAGAAAGTCCTCTACCAGAAATCTTTTATAAGACAAATGTAGACCTAATATCTAACCCAGGAAAGGACAAAAGACGGAATGAAAACTATAGATAAACGTCATTAATGAATATCAATTCAAAAGTTTTCAACAAAATCCTGTTGATCAAGTGATCTATCCAAGAAATCATACATTCTGATCAAGGTAGACTTATACCATGAATACAAGAATACTTAAACATTAGGAAAATCATCAACATAATCATATTAACAAAAACATACAAAACTATATAATTATCTTAGAAAACCCTTTAAGACAGTACAACATTCATTTATACCAAAAACTCTATAAAGTACAGGCATTTTCTAAAGCCAAAAGCAATCATCATATACAATTGCTGCAACTTTTTTTCCAATAAATATAGGTATAAAGCAAGACTGCTTACTCTCTCCACTATTGTTTGATTTAGTTCTGGAAATGTTGGCAAAAGCAATAATACAAGAGAAAGAAATTAAAGGCATAGAACCAGGTAAATGGGATAAAGCTATCCTTATTTGTTGATCATATATAAAGATAAATTTGGAAAATATTAAGGAATCAGCAAAGATGCTAACTGACACCATAGCTTCAGCAAAGCAGCAGTCTTACAAAATAATCCCTCAAAAATCAATTGCATTTCTATAGAATGGTAACCAAATCCAAGAAATAACAATGGAAAAGGAAATCCCATTCCAAATGACTACAAAATGCATAAAGTATCTGGGGGGTCAGTTTCCCAAAGCACACAAAAGATTTCTATAAATTCAATTATAAAGTGCTTCTTAAAGAAACAAACAATTTAAATCAATGGAAGAATACTCAATCATCAAAACCATCTGGTATGAGTTTTTTAAAGGACCTAAACATATTATATTATGCCCTAAGGCTCCCCACCCCAGCACTGATATTCTATGTCCAGACTTTGGCTTGTTTGACCTCCCACAATGTTTGTGGTGGTTGTTTCCCACTTCTTTATTTATATTTATCACATTGCATAAGTCACAATGATTTAAAAGCACAAAAGATTGTCCCTTTTAAATTTTGATTACTTAACAACTTACTTTTTTTCAATAAATGCTTAATATTCATTATTACTAAAAGTAATAATTACTGCAGTCTAACCCAGTGAATGCATTGAGTGGAACTCCATTTTTGACTTTTGTTATTGTGTTGTTGTTGTCGTTAGCCAAATAACACACTATACCTTTGCCTTTCAACTTTGGCTCAGTGGTTCAAGATCTGAGTTTTAATTCAGAGCATCACCACTATGCTGATAAAAATCCTATTAAAATAAATGTTACATCACATACTAAAAACATACTTTGTGATTTTTTTTAAAAATTTACTTATCCTTCCCCAAACCTGGGATCCTAGAGCACAAATTTTTTCCATGCTATATTTTGTGCTCTTGGGACCCTCCCAATTCTGATGATCTATGTTCTAGAAAACCCTTCTAAGTTAAGTCTGATATTCTCCCTATGACTGTTCCCAAGCTTGACATTCTATGATATAAGGTACCAGTGGCTCCAAAAGAAGAGAAAAGAAGGGAATAACCATTTATATAATGCTACTATGTGCCAGGCATTGTGCTAAATGCCTTTTCTTTCTTTCTTTCTTTCTTTCTTTCTTTCTTTCTTTCTTTCTTT
>JAJPUD010007697.1:0-16447 GCA_023553655.1 Myrmecobius fasciatus
TTGATGACCGCTGCTTTATAATATAGTTTTAGATCTGGTACAGCAAGGCCACCTTCATCTGCCTTTTTTTTCATTAATCCCCTTGAGATCCTTGACCTTTTGTTCTTCCAAATGAAGTTTGCTACTATTTTTTCTAGATCTGTAAAATAATTTCTTGGGAGTTTGATTGGTATGGCACTAAATAAGTAGATTAGTTTGGGTAGTATTGTCATTTTTATTATGTGTGCTCTGCCTACCCATGAGCACTTAATATTTTTCCAATTGATTAGGTCTGATTTTATTTGTGTGGAAAGTGTTTTGTAATTTAGTTTGTATAGTTTCTGACTTTTCCTTGGCAGATAGATTCCCAAATATTTTATCCTATCATCTGCTATTTGGAATGGAATTTCTTTTTGCATCTCTTGCTGCTGAACTTTGTTGGTAATATATAAAAATAGTGATGATTTATGTAGATTAATTTTGAATCCTGCCACTTTGCTAAAGTTGTGAATTGTTTCTAGTAGTTTTTTAGTTGAGTCTCTAGGGTTCTCTAAGTATACCATCATGTCATCTGCAAAGAGTGATAATTTGGTTTCTTCATTACCTACTCTGATTCCTTTTATCTCTTTTTCTTCTCTTATTGCTAAATCTAACATTTCTAATACAATATTAAATAGTAATGGTGACAGTGGGCAGCCTTGTTTCACTCCTGATCTTATTGGGAATGGTTTTAGTTTGTCTCCATTACATATGATGCTTGCTGATAGTTTTAAATAGATGCTACTGATCATTTTAAGGAAAAGCCCATTTATTCCTATACTCTCTAGTGTTTTTAATAGGAAAGGGTGTTGGATTTTATCAAAGGCTTTTTCTGCATCTATTGAGATAATCATATGATTTTTGTTAGTTTGGTTATTAATATAATTAATTATTCTGATAGTTTTCCTAACATTGAACCAGCCCTGCATCCCTGGTATAAATCCTACTTGGTCATAGTGTATTATCCTGGGGATGACTTTCTGTAATCTCATTGCTAATATCTTATTTAAAATTTTTGCATCAATATTCATTAGGGAAATGGGTCTATAGTTTTCTTTCTCTGTTTTCACCCTACCTGGTTTAGCTATCAGCACCATATCGGTCTCATAGAAGGATTCTGGCAGTATACCTTCTGTCTCTATTTTCTCAAATAGTTTGTGTAGTATTGGAATTAATTGTTCTTTGAATGTTTGGTAGAATTCACACGTAAATCCATCTGGCCCTGGAGATTTTTTCTTAGGGAGTTGGTTAATGGCTTGTTCTATTTCTTTTTCTGATATGGGGCTATTTAAATGATTTATATCCTCTTCTGTTAACCTGGGCTATCTATATTTTTGTAGATATTCCTCCATTTCACTTAGGTTATCAAACTTACTGGCATAAAGTTGGGCAAAGTAACTCCTAATTGTTGCTCTCATTTCCTCTTCATTGGAGGAAAGTTCTCCCTTATCATTCTTGAGACTAACAATTTGATTTTCCTCTTTCCTTTTTCTTATCAAATTAACTAAAGGCTTATCTATTTTGTTGGTTTTTTTCATAGAACTAACTCTTAGTTTTATTTATTAACTCAATAGTTTTCTTATTTTCAATTTTATTAATTTCTCCTTTTACTTTTAGAATTTCCAATTTGGTATTTAATTAAGGGTTTTTAATTTGTTCTTTTTCTAGTTTTTTTAATAATAAGCCCAATTCATTGATCTTTTCTTTCTCTATTTTATGCAAGTAAGCATCTAGAGATATAAAATTGCCCCTTATAACAGCTTTAGCCATATCCCACAAATTTTGGTATGTTGTCTCCTTATTGTCATTCTCCTGGATGAAATTATTGATTGTGTCTATGATTTGCTCTTTCACCCATTTATTCTTCAGGATTAGATTATTTAATTTCCAATTAACTTTTGGTTTATTTTCTCCTGGCCTTATATTGCATGTGATTTTTATTGCATCATGATCTGAAAAGGATGCATTTAGTATTTCTGCCTTTCTGCATTTGATTTTGAGGTTTTTATGCCCTAACACATGGTCAATTTTTGTATAGGTTCCATGGACTGCTGAGAAAAAAGTAAACTCCCTACTGTCTCCATTCAACTTTCTCCATAGATCTATCATACCTAACTTTTCTAACAATTGGTTTATCTCCCTAGTTTCTTTCTTGTTTATTTTGTGGTTTGATTTATCTAATTCTGAGAGAGCAAGGTTGAGATCCCTCACTAGTATCGTTTGGCTGTCTATTTCTTCTTGCATCTCTCTTAATTTCTCCCCTACGAATTTGTGTGCTATTGCACTTGGTGCATATATATTTAGTGTAGATATTGCTACATTATCTATGATACCCTTTAATAAAATATACTTTCCTTCCTTACCTCTTTTGATTAAATCTATCTTGGCTTTTACTTGATCTGAGATAAGGATTGCTAGCCCTGCTTTTTTTTTTTTTGTTCACTTGAAGCATAATAGGTCCTGCTCCAGCCTTTTACCTTCATCCTATATGTGTCACTATGTTTTAGCTGTGTTTCTTGTAGACAACATATTGTGGGATTCTGGTTTTTAATCCAGTCTGATATCTGCTTCCGCTTTATGGGAGAGTTCATCCCATTCACATTCACAGATAGCATAACTAATTCTTTATTTCCTGCCATCTTACTTACCCAAGTTATGTTTTCCCCTTTCCTTTCCCCTTTCTCCCTTCCCCCCTCCTCAGTACTTTGCTTTTGATGACCCCCTCCTCCAAACAATACTCCACCCTTTAGATCCCCTCCCCCTGTTTTTACTCCTTTCCCCTGATTCTTCTATTTTCCCTTCTATTAGTTTGTCCCTTACTTTTCCTCCTTTCCCTCCCACTTCCCTCTAGCAACAGACAACTTTCTATGTGAAATCAAATGTCTGATATACACTTTTAGAGCCCAACCTGCTGAGAGTAAGATTTACACAATGCTCAACTCCCTCCCCTCTTTATCTCAATTATATTAGGTTTTCTTTGCCTCTTCAAGAGATTTTACCTTGTTTTTACCTCCTTTTTTTTTAGATCTCATTTTTATCACTTTTCCCCTCTTTTCCCCAGTATGACAACCTTTCCCCCGCTAGTTCTCTTTTTCATATTATCAAAGTAATATCTAGTTAATTACACCCCCAAACTTTAAGCATCCCCCTAGTAGAAATAAAGTTCTCAAGAGTCCTTTCCTTTTTACCTTTTTATGCATCTCTTGAGTTCTGTGTTTGGATGTCGAATTTCTTGTTCAGATCTGGTCTTTTCATTAGAAATAGGTGAAATTCACCTATATCATTGAATGACCATCTTCTTCCCTGGAGGATAATGCTCATTCTAGCTGGATAGGATATTCTTGGCTGTAATCCAAGTTCCTTTGCCTTTCAGAATATCTGGTTCCAGGCCCTTTGATCCATCAATGTGGAGGCTGACAGATCCTGGGTGATTCTTATTATTGATCCTCGGTATTTGAATTGTTTCTTTCTAGCTGCTAGCAGAATCTTTTCCTTGGTGCTATAGTCCTGAAATTTAGCCATGATATTCCTTGGTGTTTTAATTTTGGGGTCTCTTTCAGGAGGTGATCGGTGAATTCTTTCAATGGTGATTTTGCCCTTTGATTCTACAATCTCAGGGCAGTTTTCTTTCAGGATTTCCTGGAAGATAGTGTTTAGATTCTTTTTTTCATCATGGCTTTCAGGAAGTCCAATAATCCTTAGATTGTCTCTCCTAGATCTATTTTCCAAGTCAGTTGTTTTTCCTAGGAGATATTTCATATTTTCTTCTAATTTTTCATTTTTTTTGTTTTTGTTTGACTGATTCTTGAAGTCTTATTGAGTCATTCACTTGCATTTGTTCAATTCTTATTTTTAAAGTGTTGTTTTCTTCAGTTACCTTTTTAAGCTCCTTTTGTAACTGGCCAATTTGTTCATTGCACTCTTTTTCCACTTCACTAATTTTATTTTTCAATAGATTGTTGTCTTTTTCATATCTCTTTTGCAGGGCATCATATCCTTCTTGCAAGATGTTGTATCCTTCTTGCACTAATTTCAACTTATTTTCCCATTTATCCTCTAGCTCTTTTATTAGGTTCTTTAAGCAATCTTCTAGAAAGGCCTTTTGAAAAGGGGACTAGGGGTGGTCCTTGCTGATTTCCTCTTGAGTTTTGTCTAAAGGAACCTCTGGATCTGGGGTCTTCTCTAATTTCTCTTTATAAAGGCTGTCTATGGTGAGAGCTCTCTTTTGCCTCTTCATTTTTTTTTTTTTTTAGACAGCATGGATATCTCTTTAAGGTAGGAAAAAAAATGGCAGCTGAAACGGCCAGCTGAAGATTTTGCCCTGGGGCACTTCGGCGAATTAATTTAAGGTGCTGGGCCAGTGGGGGCTAGGACTAAGTCCGAATTACTCCTTAAACAAGGCAAGTTTGCCAGAACACCTGCCCCCAATCAGGGCAGAGTGTCCCGAGTGCCTCAGATAAACTCCAGGTGTTTGGAATTTGGATTTTGGAGTTTGGAGTTTTTTGCCAGGATGAGCTGAGCTGAGCTGAGTCCCACCCTCACTTCCGGCCTACACCAGAGTTCTCTAACACCGGAGTCCTCTGTTTATCCCTCTGTTCGAGCTAGACAAACATGATGTGAAGTTTTTCAGAGATATCTGCAAGCAGTATCCAAATATTTCCTGATTCGTTGACTTGAAGATCAGTTCAGAGGCTTATTTTACTGTTGATTTGAGAGAAGTTTGGAGGAGGATGCAGGGAGTCACCTTTTCACTCCGCCATCTTGGCTCCGCCCCCATATAGTAGATATTTAATAGATGTTTGCTGAATTGAATTGAATTATTTTACCCTTTCTTCAATCAGATGCAGTTTTGGCTGCTTCTTCTGTATGTACTAAAGTATATCCAGTTGTGGTATTATGATATCATGAGATTTTACTTCCTGTTTCCTATCTCACCCATGTAAATGAAATATAACAGATAGGGATATTGTGATGCTTCATTAGATTATAATTGAGGTTATTCATTGTAATATATTGCTATTTGGATGATACATAATCACTAAATGGCTCTCTGGTTTCTACCATCTGGACTCTCTTCAGATGTTCTGAGTGTTAAAGCAAGATGAGGAGTTTTGAACACACTTGAGTGAGTGCTAGATTTGAAATCCTCCTCTTCCCACTCTGTCCCTATTTGGCATGTACCTTTGTTTACTATTTCTTTGATCTTGCATAATCATCCCCTTTTCTGTACCTTTATGGTCCCTCTCAATTCATAATATTTTGCTTTGAATTTTTGGACAAGTCGTGTCCAGGTAACTATAATTTTATGTTGGAGCATAGTGAGGATAATTAATTCTAAGTTTTTTTAAAGATAATATGAGCTATTTTAAATGAATATGAATAGATAAGGATTTTTTTGTATGTAATATATTTATTATTTTTTTAATTAAAGCTTTTTATTTGCAAAACATATGTGTATGGGTAGTTCTTCAACATTGACCCTTAAAAAGCTTTCTGTTATAAATTTTTCCCCTCTAGTCCCCTCCCCTCCCCTAGATGGCAGGAAATCCACTACATGTTAATTATATTAAAATACTTGACAAGTCGAATATATGTATGCATAGTTCCACACATCTTGCTGTGCAAGAAAAATCATGTCGACAAGAAAAAAAATCTGAGAAAGGAAACCCAATGCAAGCAAATATCAATAGAGAGCATGGGAATGTTATGCTGTGGTCCATATTTCACATCCCTTTCTCTGGGTGTATATGGCTTTCTTCACTGAACAATTGGAACTGGTTTGAGACAATTCTTTGTTGCAGAGAGCCATGTCCACCAGAATTGATCACCATATAGTCTTGTTGTTTCCGTGTGTAATGATCTCCTGGTTCTGCTCATTTAGCTCAGCATCAGTCCATGCAGGTCTCTCCATGCCTCTCTGAAATCATCCTGCTGATCGTTTCTTATAGAACAATAATATTCCATAACATTCATATACCATAATTTGTTCAGCCATTCTCCAATTGATGGGCATCCATTCAGTTCCCAGTTTCTAGCCACTACAAAAAGGGCTGCCACAAACATTCTTGCACATGTGGGTCCCTTTCCTTCCTTTAAGTTCTCTTTGGGATATGAGCCCAATAGAAACACTGCTGGGTCAAAGGGGATGCACAGTTTGATAACTTTTTGAGAATAGTTATAGACAAGGATTTTTAAGATAATATAAATTATTAGAAGAATAACAGAACTTTTAGTTTTAAAATTTTGTTCCAACAGTAGACTTACAGTAAAATATATGATGTACCGTACAATATAACACACTTAGTGTTGGAGCATGAAAGGATCCTATGCATGTTTCCCTTTTAGTTTCTATACAGGAAACTATTTGTGTATATAGTCAGCTTTCTACCTCCAGAAGGCAGAATATTAAGACAAATTCAATTTGATTTAGGAATGTATGGCATTATATATTGTTTAAAATAGATTTACATTCAATTAAGTTCAGTTGCATAGTTCCCAGAGTGAATTATTTTATGTAAATAATTGAAAGATGCTTGTAGGTATAGATAGTTTAAAAATGGAAACAAAAAAATATTACAAACAAACTCCCTCTGGTAATATGAGGCTAAAATATGGGATAGAGTGTGGTAATGCTAGGCAAATATTGTATGAAGTAGCATAAAGGAAATTGATAAAAGGCAACAGTATAAATATGTCTCATGTTGTTTAGTATCTATTGAACCAGAACCTAATACAATTTAGATGGTTCCCAGGCTACATTCTTAGCAGTTTCTGAATTTAATTAATAGTAGTATTCACACAATTGTGTGACCTTCTTCTTATAGTTATTCAGATGAGTTATTTAAAGAACTGATACTTGTAGGTAATTTGAAACTTGAACTTGACATCTGAGAATGTGTGCCCAAAATAAGTTTTTGTTACTTAAGTTTGAACATGGGCATCTCAGATTGTCTTGAAGCAATTGTGATATGAAGATTTTTTTTTGGAGGTGTTTTTCCTCAAACATGATGCTCTCCAAGATGTGCATAATGTTCCACTGGGAAGTTTTGTATTTCTTTTAAAAAATACTACATATCAAAGCATATACATGAGATATGTATGGAATATGGTGTTTTTTCATATGAAAATAAGGTTAATTTTCTAAATCCCAAAGTTATCTGATCTCCCCATATACCAGTGCAATTCCATATACTTTGATCTATGTATTTGATTTTGTTGGCCAATGTCAGATATTGATGTGTTCTGTGGTCAAATTAGTTTGGGAAATGCAAATCTGGAGTCTCTCTTTACAAGTATTCTTGATGCTGAAGATATCCTAATTAAATTACATAAAAAGACTCATGCCAAACTATAGATTGGACCTTTCTTTTATCCACTGCAGAGGTTTGCAGTTAACTATTCACTTAATTAAAACCAATGAGAACATATGACATTTGGGGAACATCTGGGACGATTAGAGAATTTCTTTTTTTTTTAAATAATCATAAAATCACAGTAATCATATCATAATAATCATAAAATCACAGTAATCATATCATAATCATAATGTAATAATAGATTCATAAAATCAACCCTCATTCTATAAGTATCTATAACATAAATATAGTTCTCAAGTTTTTTTTTCTTGTTACCGTTTTATGTTTTTCTTGTGTTCTGTGTTTGTAGATCAAATTTTTTGTTCAATTCTGGTCTTTTCAGTAGAAATAGGTGAAATTCTCCTATATCATTGAATAACCATCTTCTTCCCTGGAAGATAATGCTCATTCTAGCTGGGTAACTTATTCTTGGCTGTAATCCAAGTTCCTTTGCCCTTCAGAGTATCTGATTCCAGGCCCTTCGATCCTTCAAAGTAGAAGCTGCTAGGTCCCATGTGATCCTAATTGTAGCTCCCCGATATTTAAATTGTTTCTTTCTGGCTTCTTGTAATATCTTTTCCTTGGTATGATAGTTCTGGAATTTAGCCACGATATTTCTGGGGGACTTAATTTTTGGGTTTCTTTCAGGAGGTGATCGGTGGATTGTTTCAAGGAGTATTTTGCCTTCTGGGTCTAAAATATCAGGGCAGTTTTCTTTTATGATTTCCTGGAAGACAGTGTCTAGGTTCTTTTTTTCATCATGGCTTTCAGGAAGCCCTATAATCCTTAGATCGTCTCTCCTAGATCTATTTTCCAGGTCAGTTGTTTTTCCTAGGAGATATTTCATGTTTTTCTCTATCTTTTCATTTTTTTGTTTTTGTTCGACTGATTCTTGAAGTCTTGATGAGTCATTCATTTCCAATTGTTCGATTCTAATTTTTAATGTCTTATTTTCTTCAGTTACTGTTTTTAGTTCCTTTTGCAATTGACCAATTACATTTTTTTGTTCATTGCATTCTTTTTCCATTTTTTCTATTTTATTTTGCAGTGATCTCATTTCGTTTCCCCATGTTTCTTCTAACTCTTTTAAGATTTTTTATGCAATCTTCAAAGAAAGCCTTGTGACATGGAGACCAATTTATGTCTCTCTTTGGGGCTTTTTCTGGAGTTGCTTTACCTTTAGGGGCCTCAGGATTTGAGGTCTGTTCTTCCCTCTCTCCATAAAAGTTGTCTATGGTGAGAGCTCTTTTTGGTTTTTTATTCATTTTTTTTTTAAAGGTGTGAAGTCTGTTTAGGGCAAAGGTGGGACAGCTGCTTTAATTTGCCCTGGGGCAGTTCTGCTGATTGAGTTATTTCAGGAACTGGGCAGTTCTGCTGATTGAATTATGTCAGGTGCTGGGCAGTTCTGCTTTAGTTCCCCCTGGGGCGGTTCTGCTGATTGAATTATTTCAGGTACTGGGCAGCTCTGCTGATTGAATTATTTCTGGTGCTGATCAGTCCTGTTGTTTGATTGATTGCTTTAAGGTGCTGTGTAATGGCAGCTAGGTCCAAAGCTCATCAGGGGTTCAGTGGTTCACAATCTATCCCCCTCAAAAGGCAGCCCCTCCAAACCACCTGCCCACAATCAGGACAGATTGTTCCAAGAGGCCTGCAGAAGACTCCCAGGTGTGTGAAAAGCACAACACTCCCACTCCTGTTCTGACTCCTGTTCCAGCTCCCTGCTCCAGCTCCCTGCCCCGGTCTCCCTGCGCTGCAGTCTGGGTTCAGTAGACCACCCCCCTGCCCAATTAAAACAGACCTGTTTTGAGGTTCTTCCAGAGTATCTTCTTCTAGAATCGTGTTGTTCTCCAGATATTGTGGATTTTTTTGCTTCAGAATCAGTCTAGAGGCTTCATATGTTGTTGGTTTGAGGGGAGGTTAGAGGAGGTTACAGAGACTCCTGTCTGATCTCCGCCACCATGGCTCCACCCCCGGAAGGAAGTCGAGAATTTCTTATGAAAAGAATTTAAAATGATATACTAATCTAGAAGTATTTTCCTGGTCACTTTTGTTTTAGAATTTACATATGCTAAAGTATAAAATTTTGATCCTAGTACATTGAATATATATATAAACAGCAACAAAAACCCCTTCTCCAATCAGATTTCACTACTCTAATTTTAACTTGTTACCACTGAAGTAAATGCTTTAGTATCTGCTTCTAGTACCTTTCCAGATGTCCACTCAGGAATTAGGGGATATATATTGATATATTTAAAGGATATATTACTAAAAGAATCTTGTGAATTACCCTGGAGGTCTTGGAGTAACTATTTTTGGCATACATTTTTCTCCACAGGAAATTCCATGATTAGGACAAAATTCCAAATCACCCCAAATCTGGGCTGGGAGAGGAGTGATGCTGGAAACATTTGAAATGATTTCTTATTTCTTAAGATACCTAATATCATAGTCTCTTCTTTAACAGCTAACAACATTAGTCACATTTGTGGATTCATATATTATGTATTTACTATTTTAGACTCATAGTTTCCTTCTTTTTTTCAGATAAGATCTGTGATCAGATCAGTGATGCTGTGCTGGATGCCCATCTCAAACAAGACCCAAATGCCAAGGTTGCTTGTGGTAAGAATCATAAAATTACATGAATATGTTAGAAATGATTATTTCTCTCTTGTTTTTAATAATTAATTATCATATTGAGAAAAAGATTTTTCTCTTTTTCTACTTCCTTATCAAAAACCAACCAGTGTGGGAAATTTTTCTTAATGATTTACCCAGGGCAAGATCTAATCAAGACAGTAAAAGAAATTCCCAATTTTTACTAATGGGTATATTCCTGCTAATGTTTGCTCAGCCAGGTCTGGGAAATTGTGGATCCTTCCTTTTGTCAGACAGGTGATTGAAAATTGATAAGCCTCTCTGACCAAGATTTGATGACCCAAGTCAAATACAGCAAGACTCATTTTAATATAGTCCCTTCTCTCATTGTAATATTCATTTTTCATCAATTGTTAGCCAATTAGAATTGATTGCCACCCCTCATACAAACCTATTCTTTGAACCCATCACCATGAAGGGTCTTTGGTCTAAGAAAGTTGGGCAAATGATCATCCTTTTATTAATAAAAATGCTGATCTTATTAATAAAGTGACAAAATTACTCAGAGACTATGTTTTCTGAACTTTTTAATTATCACAATTTTATGATAAGGAATCTTAAAGGCCATCTAGTTCAACCTATAGATGAGCAGTAACCATCCTCCTACAGGGTAGCCAGCAAGTGATTATACAGCTTCTTTTTGAAGATTTCTAGTTGTGTGTGTGTGTGTGTGTGTGTGTGTGTGTGTATTCACATACCTGTATGTTACTTCTCAAAAGGCCTATTCCACTTCTGGATTGCTTTAATTGTTCACAAGTTTTCCCTTAATTCAAACCTATATCTATATCTCTAAAATCCTAGCCTGTGGGTCTTAGTTCTGCCATTTACCAATATTAGCAGTTAGGGTGGCTCAGTGGATAAAACACTAGACCAGAAGTCAAGGGAGATCTGGATTCAAATTCAACATCAGATACTTATTACCTGGGCAAGTCACTTAACCTCTTTTTGCTTCAATTTTCTCATTTGTATAAAGGAGAGTAACAGTAGTCCCTAGCTTCCCAAGATCAAATAAAATAATAATTATAAAGCACTTAACATAATATCTGTTAGATAGTTATTGATGTATAAATGTAAGCTATTGTTTTTGTTAACTACTATCTGGAGCTAAAGTAGAGCAAGTCCAATCCTTCTATGTGGCAACTTTTTAAATACTTCAAGACAATTATCTTTTTCTCTACTTAAGGCAATTTTTGGCTAAACATTCCTATTTTCTTCTCCCAACTCTCCCAACCCAACTCATGAAAGCATCACCTCTCCTGGTCATACTCTCTTGGATACTTGCCTACTTACCAACATTTTCCCCAAAATATTGTGCCTGAAATAACATCATTTTCCAGATGTGGCTTGATAAGGGCAGAGTACAATGGTACCATCAACTCTATAACACAAAATTGCACCTTTCAATGAGGGATGTTGATGTGATCTTTTTGGCAGTCATACCACATTGTCAACTTACATTAGTCCCAGTATATTATACTGGGACCCCCCATTTTTTAGATGAACTGCAGTTTACCCACATCGCCCTATCTCATATTATCATGGAATTTTTTTTAAAACTCAGTGTAAAACTTTTACAATTTTATTCTTTTAGATTAAGTCCAACATTCTAACCTGCCAAAGTCTTTTGGGATCTATTGATGGCTGTCACTTCTACTTCTTTTTCATTTTCCAACTGTAATAGAGGTCACTCTATTCTTTGGTACATGTAAAATTTTATTTTATTCTTTTAGAGATCTAAATATTCAAATGAGCACTGAGTTACGATTTTGTGCCTCTTGGGATACAGTGTTTCAGTCAGTCATCAAGCATATATTAAATGCTTACTATGAAATAGGTGTTTAAGTGCTAGGCTAAAATATTAGAGGTAAAAGAGATCTTAGAAATCTAGTTCAACCATCTAGTTCAACCCTTTCATTTTAAAAGTGAGGAACTCTGCTGTGTCTTGGAGACAGTATGTCTATCTCCAAATTATGTGCTAAATTACTATCAGATCCAGGATTAAAATCCAATTAGCATATAGGTAAAATCATTGTACTAAAAGAACAATTACTAGTTTTATCTTTTTATTTTGTTTTATTTTATAGAAGCTCTGCTTGGTGTTTTAGTAGTCCTAAGTAGGTTTCCTTCTTTGGGAGAATAATACTACATATACCCTGTTTTTGAGCTTGGTCACAATTAGAAAGTCCCAGAGAATTTATCTGTTTGTAAATGAGGCAGGTTATTTTCATCCAGTGAAAACACCAATGTAGATTTGAAGTCTTCTGCAGGAAGTTATAAGGTAGTTCCTGGGAACAAGCAAAAACAAGTAACTGTGAATGATGCCTTCGTTGTGCCAAAAAATGGGACATAAACACAGAGATCTCTCCAGTTTAATTTTTTTTTTCATTTATAATTTCTAATTCATGATAACATTTGATAGAAGAGTAATGATTTTCTAGGGGATTATTATTTTGGCACTAGTCTGTTGGTTAAAGTTAAATTATGTGATGATTAATTAATTCTCCCATATATGTCATAATAACCTCTTGTGATTCCTTTTTAAGCCAGTAGAAGACCAAGGTACATTATTGTTTAATTAAATTAGAGGCACCCTCTAAATTTCATTCACATCATTATTATTCTTTATCAGTATTTCTTAGACCTGTATAAGGTACAAGGTTCTTCATTCTGACATTAAGGGAATGCTCTTTTTCCATATTCCTTTGATTTTAATAAGACAGGATTATAATGATAGATTTATAGAATTTTTGAGCTGGAAAAGTTTTTAAAGATCAATCTTGTCTGCCTCTATCATTTTATAGGTAAGAAAGCTTAAGTCCAGAGAGGTCATAAGATGATAGGTAAATTGCTAGAAAGAACATCAAGGCCCTGTTTGGGAGACTGAATGATTTTTCTAAAGTCACAAGGACAGGAAGTGTGAGAGCTAGGATCTGAGCTGGATCCTCAGTCTTTTGAGTCAGTTTTCTTTCCTTAAGTTATTTTTCTAAGGTTACAGGGTTTTAATATCATAGTACCTGTACAAAAGCATAGTCTGACCGGAGGGACAGTTGTGTCATGGGACAGCCTGATCCCACATTCTGAAGGAATTGAGAAGGGGATTGTGGGCCTCTGCCCACCTTTTGTTAGGGAGGGTTAGTGGACAGACTTAGAGGATGACATGTGGGATGGTTGCTGTGGGGAGGAAACATGTTCTCCCCCTGTATCAGTCACATTGTCCAAAACCCCAGTTACCCCATCCTAGTTACAGTTTTGTCATCCAGTCTCCTTGATAGTTTTCAATGTCTATCTGAAGTCCATGTCAGGCAGCATGGAGTCTTTGCTGCCTTGAAATGTGTGTTCTAAGTTGTCCTCTGTTCTTTCCTTTACAGAGACTGTCTGCAAAACTGGGATGGTCCTGCTCTGTGGGGAGATTACTTCAGTTGCCATGGTGGATTATCAGCGTGTAGTTCGAGACACCATTAAACACATAGGCTATGATGATTCAGCCAAAGGTAGGGAAGAAAACATTGGGACCAAAAAGCATATTTATTTTAACTGTGACTCTGTGTCTGGGGTTAGGAGAGATTTGTTAAGAGGCTGATAAGAGGCCTCTATGAGTAAAACAAATTACAGGCCATCTCAGACCAAGATGAGCTCATATAGATATGTCCACATTTCTTCATCCTGACAATAAAGCACCAAAAAGAGAAACTCTGCAGGTAAACATCCCTGGTAATTATAGAAAATTAGAATTAAATGAAAAACATTTCCATTTAGGTTGTCTATTATGGCATCATCATTCAGTTCCAATGGTGGATGACCTTGGAAGTCAAAATCTTATTTAAACAAATGAGCAGCCTTATCTTTGGGAGCACAAACATCACCTATGAATGTTCTTCCTGAGGACTTTGAACTCTTTCTAAATGCTTTCCAAGATTAGTCTGCTGTCGTAAATATTAAAGAGTGAAAATGATGTGATTAATTACAAAATGGCACATGATGAAAATATCAAGGGCCTGAAATTGAATAGCTGATATTAGGTATTTCATAAGGATGAGTGCCTAAATGACAGAAAAATCTAAAAATAAGAGCAATGTAGCTCTCTTGAAATAGTGGCAAATAATGTATAGCTTTATCCATGCTTCCCACAGGCATTCAAAACCAGATGGTGAAAACTAACATAAGAATTATATAACAATACATGGAATGGATATGATCTTACCTGCCTGTCCCATCAATAGAAGAGGGATTGGTTGGAAGGGAGGAAGAGAATTTGGAACTCAAAAAAATGTTTAGAATAAATAAATAGCAAATGGAGGAGGGGTGTGTGTGGAAAGAACATTTAGAAGCAGTCTAATAGAAGACAGCTGTCAGGAAGATCCACATTCAAGTCCTACCATTGACACATACTAACTGTATGAATCTGCACAAGAAATTTCTCTGGCCTTGTGAAGCTCTCTAAAATAATATGTTGCAGAGAAGGTTTTTCCATTGTTACTTACCACTTAGTGTTTTCCTACATTGATGAAATTCCAGGAAGAGTCTCCCAAATCACAAAACATCATAATAATACCTTGAGTCCTATGATGACAAAAAGAGATTATAGAGACATTTTGTCATTGGGCTCATTATCTTCTTTCTGGCCTTCTGCATAGCCACATGAGAAATATGTTAGGCTAAAACAAGGTTGACAACACTGGGAGTCAGGGAGACTAGAGTTCAAATTCTGCCACAAACACTTGCCAGCTATGCTAACCTGATCAAGTTTTAACCTCTCTCTGTCCCAGTGTCTTCATCTATAACATAAGGATAATAATAAAATCTATCTCATAACATTGTTAAAAGGATCAATAAAATAATATAAAGAGTTTTATAAACTTTATAGCAATATATAAATGTTAGATATCACTTTACTTTTTTTTAACATTTTTTTATTTGCATAACATATGTGTGGGTAATTCTTCAACATTAACCCTTACATAGCTTTCTGTTACAATTTTTTCCCCCCAACTCCCCACCTCTCCCCTAGATGGCAGGATATCCACTACATGTTAATTATGTTAAAATATTGGCAAATCGAATATATGTATACATATTTCCAAACTTATCATTGGTGTGCAAGAAAAATCTTATCTACACGAACGATATATCAGATAAAGGAAACACAATGTAAGCAAACATCAATCAAGGAGTATGAGAATGTTATGTTGTGGTCCACATTTCGCATCCCTCTCTCTGGGTGTATATGGCTTTCTTCAGTGAACAATTGGAGGTGGTTTGAAACATTTCATTGTTGAAGAGAGCCATGTCCATCAGAATTGATCGTCATATAGTACTGTTGTTGCCGTGTATAATGATCTCCTGGTTCTGCTCATTTCACTCAGCATCAGTTCATGTAAGTCTCTCCAGGCCTCTCTGAAATCATCTTGCTGGTCATTTCTTACAGAACAATAATATTCCATAATATTCATATACCATAATTTATTCAGCCATTCTCCAATTGAAGGGCATCTATTCAATTTCCAGTTTCTAGCCACTTCAAAAAGGGCTGCCATAAACATTCTTGCACATGTGGGGCCCTTTCCTTCTTTTATTATTTCTTTGGGATATAAGCCCAATAGAAATACTGCTGTGTCAAAGGGTATGCACAGTTTGATAACTTTTTGAGCATAGCTCCAAATTGCTCTCCAGAATGGTTGGATCCGTTCACAGTTCCACCAACAATGTATTAGTGTCCCAGTTTTCCCACATCCCCTCCAACATTCATCGTTATCTTTTCCTGTCATTTTAGCCAATCTGACAGGTGTGTAGTGGTACCTCAGGGTTGTCTTGATTTGCATTTCTCTGATCAATAGTGATTTGGAGCACCTTTTCACATGACTATAAATAGTTTTAATTTCATCCTCTGAAAATTGTCTGTTCATATCCTTTGACCATTTATTGATTGGAGAATGGCTTGAATTTTTATAAATATGAGACAATTCTCTATATATTTTAGAGATGAGACCTTTATTGGAACCCTTAAATGTAAAGATGATTTCCCAATTTTTTGCTTCCCTCCTAATCTTGACTGCATTAGTTTTGTTTGTACAAAAACTTTTTAACTTAATATAGTCAAAGTTATCTATCTGGTTTTCAATTAAGAGTTCCAGTTCTTCTTTGGACATAAATTTATTCCATCTCCAAAGGTCTGAGAGGTAAACTATGTTACGTTCCTCTAATTTACTTATAGTATCACTCTTTATATCCAGATCATGAACCCATTTAGATCTTATCTTGGTATGTGGTGTTAGATGTGGGTCAAGCCCTAATTTCTTTCACACTAGTTTCCAATTTTCCCAGCAGTTTTTATCAAATAGTGAGTACTTATCCCAGAAGCTGGGGTCTTTAGACTTTGATAAACCCAAAGACCCCAGCTTCTGGGATAAGTACTC
>JAJPUD010007697.1:16547-79032 GCA_023553655.1 Myrmecobius fasciatus
TTTTATTATATTCGCTCGGCCTACCCATGAGCACTTAATATTTTTCCAATTGACTGGGTCTGATTTTATTTGTGTGGAAAGTGTTTTGTAGTTTAGTTCATATAGTTCCTGACTTTCCCTTCGCAGATTAGATTACCAAATATTTTATACTATCATCTGTTATTTTGAATGGAATTTCTTTTTGTATCTCTTGCTGCTGAGCTTTATTGGTAATATATAAAAATGCTGATGATTTATATGGATTTATTTTGTATCCTGCAACTTTGCTAACATTTTGAATTGTTTCTAGTAGTTTTTTAGTTGAGTCTTTAGGGTTCTCTACGTATATCATCATGTCATCTGCAAAGAGTGATAACTTGGTTTCCTCATTCCCTACTCTAATTCCTTTTATCTCTTTTTCTTCTCTTACTGCCAAAGCTAATGTTTCTAATACAATATTAAATAATAATGGCGACAGTGGGCAGCCTTGTTTCACTCCTGATCTTATTGGGAATGGTTCTAATTTGACTCCATTACATATGATGCTTGCTGAATGTTTCAAGTAGATACTACTAATCATTGTAAGGAAAAGCTCATTTATTCCTATACTCTCCAGTGTTTTTTTTAATAGGAATGGGTGTTGGATTTTATCAAAGACTTTTTCTGCATCTATTGAGATAATCACATGTTTTTTTCTTAATTTGGTTATTAATATAATTGATTATGCTAATAGTTTTCCTAATATTGAACCAGCCCTGCATTCCTGGTATAAATCCTACTTGGTCATGGTGTATTATCCTGGGGATAACTTTCTGTAATCTCGTTGCTAAAATCTTATTTAAAATTTTTGCATCAATATTCATTAGGGAAATGGGTCTATAGTTTTCTTTCTCAGTTTTCTCCCTACCTGGTTTAGCTAACAGCACCATATCTCTGTCATAGGAGGAATTTGGTAGTACACCTTCTGTTCCTATTTTTTCAAATAGTTTATATAGTATTGGGATTAATTGTTCTTTGAATCTTTGGTAAAATTCACATGTAAATCCATCTGGCCCTGGAGATTTTTTCTTAGGGAGATGATTAATAGCTTGTTCTATTTCTTTTTCCAAAATGGGACTATTTAAATAATTTATTTCCTCTTCTGTTAACCTAGGCAATCTATATTTTTGTAGATATTCTTCCATTTCATTTACATTATCAAATTTATTGGCATAAAGTTGGGCAAAGAAACTCCTAATTATTACTCTAATTTCCTCTTCATTGGAGGAAAGTTCTCCCTTATCATTTTTGAGACTAACAATTTGATTTTCCCTTTTCCTTTTTCTAATCAAATTAACTAAAGGCTTACATATTTTGTTGGTTTTTTCATAAAACCAACTCTTAGTTTTATTTATTAATTCGATAGTTTTCTTATTTTCAATTTTATTGATCTCCCCTTTAATTTTCAGAATTTCCAATTTGGTATTTAATTGAGGGTTCTTAATTTGGTCTTTTTCTAGCTTTTTAAATTGTAAGCTCAGTTCATTGATCTTCTCTTTATCTGTTTTATGCAAGTAAGCATCTAGAGATATAAAATTACCCCTAATAACCGCTTTAGCCGTGTCCCACAAATTTTGGTATGTTGTCTCATTGTTGTCATTCTCCTGGATGAAATTATCGATTGTGTCTATGATTTGCTCTTTCACCCATTCATTCTTCAGGATTAGATTATTTAATTTCCAATTAGCTTGTGGTCTATTTTCTCCTGATCTTATATTACATGTGAGTTTTATTGCATCATGATCTGAGAAGGATGCATTTACTATTTCTGCTTTTCTGCATTTGATTTTGAGGTTTTTATTCCCTAACACATGATCAATTTTTGTATAAGTTCCATGAACCCCTGAGAAAAAAGTATACTCCCTTCTATCACCATTCAATTTCCTCCAGAGATCTATCATACCTAACTTTTCTAGCCTTTTGTTAACCTCCCTAACTTCTTTCTTATTTATTTTGGAATTTGATTTATCTAATTCTGAGAGAGCAAGGTTGAGATCTCCCACTAGTATAGTATTACTGTCTATTTCTCCTTGCATCTCTCTTAACTTCTCCTCTAGGAATTTGGATGCTATACCACTTGGTGCATATATGTTTAGTATTGATACCACTTCATTGTCTATGGTACCCTTTAGTATAATATAGTTTCCTTCCCTATCTCTTTTAATTAGATCTATTTTTTGTTTTTACTTGATTCGAGATAAGGATTGCTACCCCTGCCTTTCTTTTTTCACCTGAAGCATAGAAGATTCTGCTCCAGCCCTTTACCTTTACTCTGTATGTATCTCTATGTTTTAGATGTGTTTCTTGTAAACAACATATTGTAGGATTCTGGCTTTTAATCCAGTCTGCTACCCGCTTCCATTTTATGGGAGAGTTCATCCCATTCACATTCACAGTTAAAATAACTACATCTGTATTCCCTGTCATTTTATTTACCCAGAGTTATGATTTTCTCTTCCCTTTCCCCTCTCTCCCTTCCCCCTCCCCAGTACTTTATTTTTGATGACCACCTCCCACCAATAGGTCCCCCGTTTAGAATCCCTCCCTCCTCTTTCCCCTAGTCCTTCTATTAGTTTATCCCTTTCCTTTCCTCCTTTCCCTCCCACCTTCCCACAAGGAGGGTCAGGCCTTTATTTGAAGCCAAATATGTTTGATATACTCTCTTAGAGTTCAATCTAATGAGAGTAAGATTTACATAATACTCATCGCCCTCCCTTTTTTCCCTCAATTATATTAGATCTTCTATGTCTCTTTATGAGATTTTGCCTTATTTTACCTCCTTTATTTTTACTTTATTTTGCCTCTTTCCCCCTCCCCTTTTTCAGTATAGTAACCCTTCCACCTCTAATTTCCTTTCCATTATTATCCAAGAAAAATCGAATTATACCCCCATTCTTTAAGGATACCTATAGTAGAAATATAGTTCTCAAGAGTTCTTTCCTTTTTACCTTTTTATGCTTCTCTTGAGTTATGTATTTGGAGGTCAAATTTTTTGTTCAGATCTGGTCTTTTCATTAGAAATAGATGAAATTCTCATGTATCATTGAATGACCATCTTCTTCCCTGGAAGATGATGCTCATTCTAGCTGGATAACTTGTTCTTGGCTGCAATCCAAGTTCTTTTGCCTTTTGGAATATCTGATTCCAGGCCCTTCGATCCTTTAATGTGGAAGCTGACAGATCTTGTGTAATTCTAATTACAGTTCCTCAGTATTTGAACTGTTTCTTTCTAGCTGCTTGCAATATCCTTTCCTTGGTGTGATAGTCCTGAAATTTGGCCACGATATTCCTTGCGGTTTTAATTTTGGGGTCTCTTTCAGGATGTGATCGGTGAATTCTTTCAATGCCAATTTTGCCTTCTGATTCTAAAACATCAGGGCAATTCTCTTTCATGATTTCCTGGAAGATAGCATCAAGGTTCTTTTTTTCATTGTGGCTTTCAGAGAGTCCAATAATCCTTAGATTGTCTCTCCTGGATCTATTTTCCAAGTTGTTTTTCCTAGGAGATATTTCATATTTTCTTCTATTTTTTCATTTTTTTTGTTTTTGTTTGACTGATTCTTGAAGTCTTATTGAGTCATTTACTTCTATTTGTTGAATTTTAATTTTTAGAGTATTATTTCCTTCAGTTATCTTTTTTAGCTCCTTTTGTAGCTGGCCAATTGAATTTCTTGATTCAATGCATTCTTTTTCCATTTTGCCAATTTTATTTTTCAATGAATTGTTGTCTTTTTCCAATTCACCAATTTTGTTTTTCAGTGAATTGTTGTCTTTTTCCAATTAGCAATTTTTATTTTCCAGTGAATTGGTGATTTTTTCCAATTCACCATTTTTATTTTCCAGTTAATTGGTGATTTTTTCCAATTCACCAATTTTGTTTTTCAGTGAATTGTTTTCTTTTTCCAATTCACCAGTCCTGTTTTCCAGTTTTTGATATCTCTGTTGCCCTGATCTCAATTTATTTCCCCATTCTTCTTCTAGTTCTCTTTTGAGATTCTTTATGCAATCTTCCAGGTAAGCCTTCTGAAAGGGAGACCAGCTTAAGTCTGCCTTTGTGGCTTCATCTGGGATTGTTTTCAGAGTCTCAGAATCTGGGGACTTCTCCATTTTCTCTCTGTAAAAGTAGTCTATGGTGAGAGCTCTCTTCTGCTTCTTACTCATGGTTTTCAGCTGAGGTATCAGTCACCAACAGGGAGTACTACTGCAGTTTCAATTTGCCCTGGGGCAGTTTGAGGAGTTGACTTTCGGTCTGAGGCTGGTTGGGCTAGATCTGCACTAGGACCACGTTTTCAGCTGCTCTCAATACACCCTTTACCAAAGGCAGATCTGCAAAAGCACCTGCATGCAAGCAGAGCAAAGTGGCCCAGGCATCTCCCAGGGGCTTCCTGGGTGCCTAAAACCTGCTTCTGTTGCAGCCCAACTTTCGCCCCGGGGAGGCTAGCGGCTGATTTCCCCTGAGGCTAACCTCCAATGTTTTTTCAAAGTAGATAGTTGATAGAAGTGCATTGTAGTCCAAGACTTTGGTGGAGCCCTCACTCCCAAACCAGTTCAGAGGCTCAATTTGTCTGGGTCTGAGGGAAGGTCTCAGGAGCTCACAGAGAACGCTGTCTGCAGTTCGCCATCTTGGCTCCGCCCCTCTACTTTACTTTTATTATTACTATAATTACTAATAATGAGCAAAATAGAGAAAAAGTTTAAAAAATATTGATATTATTTACACTTCTATTATTAAAGTTAGTCATTTGCTTAGGATATTTTGTATTTATTTCTTCATTTAATCTTATTTTAAAGATTATTTTTTTTAATATTTAAAAAAAAATTTTTGAGTTCCAAATTCTCACCCATCCAACTGACCTTCCCCCATGCACTGAAAAGACAAGCAATATATCAATTATACATGTAAAATCATGTAAAATATATTTCCATAGTAGCAATATCACCAAAAAGAAAGGAAAATAAAATAAGAAAATTATACTTCAATTTGCACTCAGCTTAAAATTAGTTCTCTCTTTGAAGGTAAATAGCATTTTTCATTATGAGTCCTTTGGAACTATCTTGGATCATTGTCTTGATCAGAGTTGTTAAGTCATATTTTGTCTTTATTAACGTCATTAGTACATACCTCAAGTCCCAACTTCTCAATGAAAACATCTTGGACTACTGAAACCTATAACTGATTTCCCTCTGCTCTGAACTTATAGTTTTTATTTATCATATCATAAAATTTGATACTTAGTTGTAGTATTTTGTTGTTTATTATTATTTGAAATGTTTCACAATCTTGAGTTCTCAGGTGGATTTTCAAGTTTTTGAAGGCAGAGATAATTTTTTAATACTACTTTTGTATTCTCCTTCACCCCCAACTTGGATGAGATAAACATATACTTCTTGACTAATGGTTGAAAAAGCATTCAAATTTTCTTATTTATTTTTGAATTTCTCAAGTTTATTTTTTTAAATGGGTATTTGGCTTTGGTCTAAGGGCAGCTAAGTGGTGCAGTAGATTGAATGTTGGGCATGAAGTTAGGAAGACTCAAGTTCTTGGGTTCAAATCTGGCCTCAGGCACTTACAAACTGTGTAAACCTGGGCAAATCACTTAACTCTGCCTCAGTTCTTCTGCAAAATGAGCTGGAAAAGGAAATAGCAAACTACTTTCGCATCTTTGCCAAGAAAACCCCAAATGATTGAAATGACTGAACAACAACAAAGGCTTAGCCTAAGGCACAGGATATTACTTGCATTGACAATTATCCTTCACAGTAGGAGTGATTGCAGATTATTAAATTTGCTAATTGTTCTTTTATATTGTAAAGAAATAAATTTTTCAAAATAATTATTGAGCACCTATTATATTCAAGGCATGATGTGAAATGCTAAGAGAGATGAAAAAATGAGTGATCCATAATATTTGCTTTTAGGAAGTTTGCCTCATAGTAAGTAGGATAAAAGAAACATACTAATAACAATTGTTTGGGGCATAATAAATTAAGAAGTAAATTGTCACATTGGAGGAGTAACACTGGATCACAGATGGTAGTATAATATAAGAAACCTAGAAAGGTAGAACAGGGCCAGGTTATGAAGGGCTTTAAAAAACAAATGGGATGTTATGTTTGATCCTGGTGATCATAAGGCACCTCTGGAATTGGCTGAATGGGAGTGGAGTGGGATGAAAACATGTTCCAACCTATATTTTGGGAAGAATGTAGACATTTGTGTCTGACTCTGGCAGGGCCTTCCAAATTCATATGGCTCTGATCAATCACAGTTGGACACACTGTATCTTGACCCTAACGTAGTGGTGCCATTTTGTTTTTCTTCAAGAATCAAGGACAGCACCTAAACAACTTTTGAAAGATCATTTTAACAGTTGAGTGGAGAAAGGAATGGAGAAATGAGGCAAGGAGAACAATTAGCAGGCTATTGCAATAGTCCAGGCATGAAGTGATAAGGACCTGTACTAGTGTTGAAATGGACAGAAGCCTGGGCCCCTTCTCTGGGTCAAGGAGCCTTGGAATCTCTCCGGAAATCTCTTGTGGGTCAGAGTCTTTTGAGTACCTGAAAAATGTTTGTCTATCTAAGTCAGGTCTACAGTCAATGCATGTAGGCGTTTTCCATTGTATTTCCCATATCTTGTTATCTCTCCGTTGCAAGTGAGATGTCAATGTCAAATGTAACCTAGGGGGTAGACAACGACTTTAAAGGTGTACTCCTCCCAAGGCTCAGGGCTGGACTCTACTAGAGGGTCCAGTTACTGGCTAATAAAGGCTCTCAAAATTCTAATTATGTTGGCTGTCCTGTATTTTCTTGCCTGGGCTATGTCAGTGTCTTACAATGCTAGAGGAGAGAAAGGAGCATATTTGAGAAATGTTATGAAGATATGTATATATGGCATGAGATTTTATAGGAAGGAAATCTTAGAACCATCTGATCAGAGAAGAATCATAGACTTGATCTACAATAGACATATAAAAGACATATCTATCTATTATATTTATTATATATGTCTGTCTATTTATCATATCTATCTTTCTATCATATCTGTGTTCTACCCATCTTTCTATCTATCTGATCATCTATCTATTTATTAGTCTATATCTATCATATCTATCATATCAGTCTATTTATCATATCTATCTGTCTTTCTGCCTATCATATCTGTGTTCTATCTATCTGTCTGTCTATCTTATTTGTCTCTTTCTAGCTATCATATCTGTCTTCTATTTATCATCTTTCTGTCTATCATATCTGTCTCTTTATAATATCTGTCTTTTATCTATTTGTCTATCATCTCTCTCTATATGTGTGTTTATCACATCTGTGTTCTATCTGACTATCAGTCTTTTATATCTATCACATATGCCTGGCTGTCTATCACATCTGTGTCTTATCCATCTATCATCTATTTATGTATCATATTTGTCTTTTTCTTTCTTTCTTTCTTTCTTTCTTTCTTTCTTTCTTTCTTTCTTTCTTTCTTTCTTTCTTTCTTTCTTTCTTTCTTTCTTTCTTCCTTCCTTCCTTCCTTCCTTTCTTCCTTTCTTTCTTTCTTTTTCTTTCTTTGTTTCTATCTGTCAATGTGTCATATCTGTCTGTCTTCTAAATTTTACATTTTCTATCATCTATGTATCTATCTATATCTGTCTGTCAGTCTGCCTATCATATTTGTCTACCTATCAATCATCTATTTATGTATGTATCTGTCTTTCTGTCTGTCTGTCATATCTGTATATCATCTATCCTCTAAACATATCTGGATATCTATAGATCTAGATCTAGATCAATAAATGATGGATAGATAGATGGATAGTAGTCTAAGAGGAAAGCACTGGGGGTCCTGGGAAAGATTTCCTATCTTTCTCAGGTGGAATTTTAGCCTTGCCTTCCAGAAAGCCAGAGGAATTAAGAGATGGAGGTAAAGGGACTGAACATTCTAGGTAAAGAAGTTTGCCAGTACAAAGGCAGAGATAGGAGATTCAGTGTCCTGTTTAAGGAATAGGAAACAGCTCAGCATTGCTATATTGTAAGGAGCATGGAGGAAATCAAGTCCATCACAGCAGAGCCAAGTATCTGGCTCATCTGCTTTCACAGAAAAAAAAAAAAAAACAAAAACTTCCCTCACTGTTTTATATAATTATTATGTTCTGCTAGCAGGCTTCCCTGTATTGAAATAACTTTAATTTGAATTCATGGAGCAGCTAACTGAATACCTCTAAGTATGGGAGGCAACTTGGTACAGTAGATACTGTGTTAGATCTGGAAATGAGAAACCATGGGTTTGAGTTCTGTCTTAGACACACTGGGAAAGTCAGTTCATCTCTAATGGCTTTAGACAATTCTGGGATTATTTAGAAGTTTCAGAGAAGCTACTGACTTCACTGGAAGGAGAAGTTCTTCCTATACCAAGGACATTCCATTCAGCTCCTATCCTCATCCTTATCTCTAGCTTATACTATTTACTATTTATGAGACTAAGGTCAAGCCACTTAATCTTTCTAAGCCTCAGTATAAAATGGGAATAGCAATCTTTGTCATACCAAAGAGAATAGATAATGTCTCTGTATAGTGTGTATGTATTTACATGTGCACACTCACACACAATATACACATCACATATGTATACATATATATGTGTATATGTGTGTGCACAGAAACACACATACACATACATACACACTATAACTGGTATCAGATCAACCAAAGAAAGTTTTGATGGATTTTATTGGTTGCATTACTCTTGAGAGTTTGGTTGTAATAGAAAGTTCAGCCAGCCAATGATAATGGTAGTAGTGAGGGGAAGCAGCAAATTCTACATTGTGTAGACAGGAGATTATAGGAATGCTTGAGGATGTAAAACTAACCCATGAACAGCTTTGTTCTATAATGAGACAATATAGCTTTGGGTCAAGTTGGCAATAGTCTAAGAATGCAGGAGCAACATTAGAAACTTCAGAATTCTTGTACTGTTGCTTAATGTCTCTATTGACTATTCTTAAGGAAGTGAGGGTGGGGAAAGGAGAAAATACCCTTGAGGTTCTTACTATATCCTCAGTATATTTAAATGAGACAATACCCCCAAATACTTTGCTTCACTCTGATTGAGGGCTGTAAACAAGAAGATTGTAGAACTATAGGAGTATCTGGGGGGACCTTAGAGACCAGTGGATTTATTTTACAGATGAAGAAACGGAAACACAGGATAATTGACTTGCCAAAGTTATAAAAGTTAGTATCTAAGTCAGGATTTGAATCCAGTTCTTTGAAATAGACCATCATAGATCATAGATTGAAAGAGACCTCAGAGACTATCTAGTTAAACCTTATTTTTACAGATAAGGAAATTGAGATCTAGGAAGGCTTAGTTTAAAATAAATATTTTTGTATACTCTGCCAGTTCTTAGGAATATTCTTTTATGACACCTCTCCAAGGAACATACTGTTCAAAATTATTTAGCCTTCCTGAAATGCCAAGTAGACATGTTTTACCAGACAGAATTGTCAACATACTCTACCAGGAAAGTCACTCTATTTTAATTTATTCGGAACTTATTCAAGAGTGACCTTTTGTCTTTGTCTTTACAAGAGACAGTTCCCAGAAGGGATTTCCCCTAGAAATGGTAAAGGGAGAGAGTCATTCCAAAGTTCGTTATTTTTCCTTATGAGCCTATCTTACTGTAGCAGATGGCCCACGGCTGGTTGTTTATGACTATTAAGTAGCACGGACCACTGGACACAAATTTGGCCACAGACACAGACTCTGAACAAGTCCCTTAACTTCTGTCTGCCTCAGTTTCCTAAACTATAAAATGGGGATAATAATGGCACCTACTTCCCAGGTTTATTGTGAGGATTAAATAAGATAATATTTGTAAAGATTTTAGCACAGTGCCAGGTACATATTAGGTACTTAATAAATGCTTGTTTCCATCCCATGACACCTGGCTGACTCTGTGATTCTCTTTCTGTGTGTATGTGTATGTGCATGCGTATGTGTGTGTGTATTGTGTACTCTTGTACACAAGTGCTAAAGTCTCTATTTGATCATCATCTGGCATGGTGGATATTTCAGGAAATCTCTGGCTGTTGCAGCCAGGCAGAAAACCATATTTTGCTGTTCTGCAGTGTGTTTGTTGCTTTAGTCCAGAGTCTTTTTTTTTTTTGTCACTGTCCTTTCTTTTCATGCATTGCAGCTCTGTCTGTTTTTGTCCCAAGGGTGCCATTTAAAAAAAAAAGTATGGTTGATGCCTTTTTTGTTACATCACCATTATTTTTAGAAACACTGGCCCCTCAGGAATTGAACCCTCTCTTATAACTAAGAAAAACATTTAAGCAAAAATGCCTCACAGGATGATCTTTTTGACAGAGAGGATCATAGACTTTGAGTTTGAAGGGACCCAGAGGTTAACTAGTCCAATCCCCTCACTTTAGAGGTTACCTTGGATACCTTGACCATCCAGGTCTCAGTTTCCTCAACTGTAAAGTTGAAAGCAATACTAGAGAACAGATAATGAAATCTAACTGTACCTCCCTGCCTTCCATTAGCATGACACTGTGGAAATAGAAATGGCTTTAGGGACAGAAAAACTGGGTTCAAATGTCCCCTCTGACAATTACTCATTGGGTTACCTTAGACACTTGACTCTCCAGGTCTCAGTTTCCTCAACTGTAAAGTGAAGGGATTGGATTAGTAATTGTCAGAGGGGACAGCTGAACTCAGTTTTTCTCACCCTAAATCCATTTCTATTTCCACAGTATCATGCTAATGGCTGGCAGGGAGGTACAGTTAGATTTCATTATCTGTTTTCTAGGACTGAAGTACCTAGGTATCCTTTTCACTAGGCCTCCTCCATAGGTTACTTTTGCAATGAAACTCTCTGGTCATATCTGTATAATTGCTAGACCCTTTAGAACATGTGTCCGTCATGCATGCTGAGCACACACAAAATTCATGGTTAGTATTGAATATCTGAAATGGCTCTGACTGTAGGGATTCACTTTGAGGAGCCCAGGAGGGATTTTCAACTCAGCCACTTGGGGAGAGAGTAGAGTATCTGTTGGCCTTCATTTTTATTTACTCATATTGTTGGCATCCTCAGGGCATCTGAAGTACCATGCTTTTTATGGACTTGCTCACATCAGACTAATTCTCAGTGTACAAAGCATAAGACTACCCAAAGAGGAATAAGCCTCTAGCTCTAAAATGACATTGTTTGGTTATTGTAGAATTCCAGCCATGACTGATGGAAATGTTTCATGGGACAAAATGAGATTTCTCTAGGAGAGAAATCTTTTTAGGATCAAATGACCAGTGGTCTTTGTACTGTCACATGCTTCTTCCCCTCCCAAACACCCTTTACTTCATAAATAAAGAAGTTGAGACTCACAGAGATAGTGGCATTGTCCCAGGATTATATACTTAGTCTGTGGCTGACTTGGGACTGGAACCCAAGTCCTCTGTCTCTCAACTTAGTATTCTTTGGAAGAATTGAGTTCAAATCCACCCTCAGACACTTGCTAGCTATGTGACCCTGGGCAAAGCCACTTAATCCTGTTTGCTTCAGTTTCTCTTCTGTGAAATGAACTGCAGAAGCAAATGGAAAACCATTCCAACATCTTTGCCAAGAAAACCTCAAATGGGATCACAGAGAATCACATATCACTGATTGATCAAACAACAACAAATAAAAATGGGGCAGCTAGGGAGCATAGTAAATAGAGCACCAGCCTTAGATAGTTATTAGTTATATGACTCTGAGCAAGTCACTTAACCCTGATTGCATTAAAAAAAGGCTTTTTTTTTGAGGAGATCTCTTTATTTAGGAAAATTGAATACAGGCTACATTTTCTATTCTGTAACTGACTCTTTCAAGCTCTTACCTTCCTTTCTTGGGTTCCTGGGCTAATTGCAGCCACAACAACAACCACCACCACAACAGTACTAGAGCCTTTCCTCTGCTGATTTTCCCCAATTTATCTTGTATAAATGTTGATTGTATATATTTGTTTATTTGTTGCAGCCCTATTAAATTGTGAGTTTCTTCAGGCAGTTCTGTTTTTTTTCTTACCTTGCATTCCCTTAGCATGGTGTCTGGAAGATAATAAATGTTTAATAAATTCTTGTTGACTGACTAGTTATTGTTTTCAGTATTACAAAGCATTTTACAAATATTATCTCATTTTATCTTCAGCATAAGCCTGAGAGGAAGGGGCTATTATTACCCCATATTAATTACAAGTCCTTTGGTTTGGGTTAGTTTTTGGTTGTGCCTCACTTTATCTTAGATAAAGTATGCAAAGAGAAGGTATTTCCCCAGAAGTATAAATGAGAATAATATAAAATTAAAAACCAAATGAACATAGGATAGACTGGATTAGGAATTGAACGAGGTCATCATGTGTGCATCTGGGGAGCAGGCTTCTGCTCAGCACACCTGTGAAATGTGTATCAGCTCATATTTGCTTTTCTTTCCCTGCAGGCTTTGACTTCAAGACCTGCAATGTGCTAGTAGCTCTGGAACAACAATCCCCAGATATTGCCCAGTGTGTTCATTTAGACAGAAATGAAGAAGATGTTGGTGCTGGAGACCAGGTGACTATGTATTACTCATTTTAGCAAAGTCATAATGCAGTACCAGTTAGTCAATTTCTCTGTCTGCTCATTCCAGGGAGAAATGGTCTCCATTTTTAAAATATCTTTATTATTTGGATTTCTTAACTATTGATATCACATGGTGTTTGCTTTTTCTGTGTTTTTAGTTACAAATTGTGGGGCAAAGCCAATATGTTACAGGATCACAACTTTTCCTGCTTCTTATCCTTCCACCCCCTTCTCCTCAAATAAAGTTCTCATTAATTTCTAAGCTGCCTGAGGATTTAGGAAGAACCTTTGGGCTTTGTATAAGAAAATATTATTTCTTTTCTTTTCTAGTTCTAATTATCTCCTCTCAAAGAAAGACTGATTTGCTATATGGGATTGCAGTTGGTTAGATGGCAATTAATGTGAATATGGCCTGATAGACAGAAAACTCTGAAAGAATGATTATAAGTGACAAAAAATACCACCAAAGTCTCACATGGTATATAGATTTGATGACCATATGTCAAACACAGTATACAGGGGTGTGCTGAAATCAACTCCTAAGAACCAAATGTTAAACCTTCAGTGTGAGCATTTATATCTTGGAAATCAGCAAAGGCTACAAATCAAGTTTAATGCATTTTTTGTTTATTGATTAAAATTTTAATAAAGTGATGGAGAAAATGATAATGCAGAATACCCTAAAAACGTGTCATGTATTTTTTCCAGAGAGCTGGCTGTTAAATATTTATTAGCATACTTTTTATTATAGATCATAAGAAACTCATAAACTCATATGATATATGTGATCTTTATATAGAAAAGGCATTTTGGTAAAATAGGATGCATTTTGAGTCAATAGAGACCTAAATTTGAATCCTGCCTTATTTATTTATTAGCTGGTTGATCATGGAAAAATTTCTTGAGACTCAGTTTTCTCTTTTGTAAAATGAGGATTAAAATAGCACATATAGTATAGGATTGAAACAATGGCTATAAAATGTTTTCCAAATCTTATATCACTACATTATCAACATTTTCTCCTTTAAGAGAAATGGTCAGCAATAACAGGCATTGTCGAAACATAAGAAGGAGGAGAACTGAGAAAAGGAAACTATATAGAGCAAATAAATGAGTTTTGGTGACCTTGTAGAGCAGTTTTGATAGAATGGTTGGATAAGAAACCAGATTGCAAAGGGTTGAGAGGTGACTGGGAGAGGAGAAAGTAGAGGCAATGAGAATAAAAAGTTTTTCTTTCTTGGAGTTTGTGAAAAAAGAGAAGAGATACAAGTGTGAAGATCTATTTTAAAGATAGATACTGAAGAAGAAAAAGCATATACATCCTTGGACTGAAATTTGGATGTTTGGTATAGTACATTCTAAAAGCATAAATGAGAAGAGATGGAGACATAATATCACAGCAAAATATCATAGATAAAATTGCTTCCCAATTAGTAGTGAGTCTGACTTGGAAAGTTTAAATTGAAATGGAATGTAATTGAGTAGCTTCCAAGTGTTAGCTAGAGGATTCTCAATAGGGATGTGAGTTCTTAGCTGAATTTAGGTACTAAATTAGTCATTATTTCCTGGATCTGCATTTCTGAGCCTATGTCCTTTTTAGAGCTGGGTAAATGATATACAATCTTGGTTTGAGTCTCTTCCTTGGAATCTTCTTTCTTAGGCTTATAACTAATCCATGTCTACTTACTAAGTTTCAAATTGATCAATTTTTCATTGTGCTTATGAATAATGGACAATAATTCACAAAATTAAAAAAAAATCTCTTTGTAATTTTATTAGAAAACAAAATGAGAATTTCTTACTTCTGATAGAATTTCAGAATTTACAAAGATTAGCTTTGAGAATTAAATTACAAGTTCAAGGAGTTCAAATGTTATGTCACACAATTTTTTTGGCCTTCATCTTTCCTATGTGCTTATAAATGACTCTAAATTTAAATTTCTTGGGTTTGAGAATGAGTGATTCTTGCTTTTGAAATGACAGACTCCCCTCTACTAAAAGTATTAGTTAAGACAGCAATTATTTTCATTTACCTATTAATCACACTTTACATTTAAGTGAACTTAATGCCTACCTGAAAGTATGCCTTTCTTTGCTACTTACTTTGAAAATGGGGACATGTTGGCAGAACTTGTTAAAGGATCTTAGAGGAGTTAGCAGCTGAAGCAAGGAGTTGTAGAAATTTAAAGCTCCAAAGAGAGAATATCAGACATATTTGGTTTCACAGAGAAACTTCTCTCATCTTATAGGGAAGAGAAAGGGTAAAGGAGAAAGGAAAGGGAGAGGTTAATAGAAGGGAAAATAGAAGTAGTAAGGGAAAAGTATAAGAAAGGGGAGGGGCTGTAAAAGTGGAGGGCTGTTTGAGGGAGGTGGTGGTCAAAATACTGGTGAGGAAGGAAAGGGGGAAAGGAAAGAGAAAAGCATAACTTGGGGTAAATAAGATAGCGGGAAATTCAGAATAAGTCATTTTAACTATGAATGTGAATGGGATGAACTCTCCCATAAAACAGAAGTAGATTGCAGACTGGATTAAAAGCCAGAATACTACAATATGTTCTTTGCAAGAAATTTAATTAGGGTTAATTAATTAATCCTAAGGTATAGGAAGTTGGGACACTAATATTCTTTCTCCCTTTCTTTGTAGGGTTTGATGTTTGGCTATGCCACAGATGAGACAGAAGAATGTATGCCTCTCACCATTATACTTGCTCATAAACTCAATGCCCGGATGGCAGACCTGAGGAGAACAGGGGTTCTCCCCTGGCTGAGACCTGACTCTAAAACTCAGGTAATTCTTCCTTTGATTTTCTGAAAAAAGTCATGATTTTCCACTACTTCTGAGGGCATCTCCAGTTATCTTTATTTATTTCTGGCCACTGGCTTTAGATGGCTCTGGAGAACCATCTTCTGGAGAAGAAAGTGAAGCTGGTAACTTTGCATACTCCTCTCTTCTCTTTGAGAATGAAGGACAAGCAACAAATATAGAGGACCAACAAAAATCTCAGCAATCTCAAACTCTTCCTAATTTTTGTCCCTTGACAGCTCAAAATGGTAGATTGCAAGACACAATGATTCATTTATCTCTTTTCATTATGAAACTAATAATTATCCCCAAACATGAACATTTTAGTGTACAAAGAATGCAAGAGAGTGGATTGGGGGTAGTCTTTTAATGGGAAAGAGACTCTGTCTCCTTCCTTGGTTTTCTTCCCTCCTTGAGAATTATAGTTAATTTCTGTAAATTTTTTAGTCACATTCAAAAATTTGAAGTCATCTTAGATATCCTTTTTATTTATTTTTCTTGACATTCAGTTAGTCACTAAATATTGGTAATTTCCCCTTTGAAATGAGTTTCAAATTCATCTCTTTCCTTATGTTGCCATTGCCACTATTAAGATCTCAGCTTTTACCAATTCAATAGCTTTCTGTTAATTTATAAAGACTCTCACATTCTGCCAGGCAGCTAGGTGATATAATGACAAACATCTGAACTTGAATCCTGCCTCAGCCACTTGCTAGTCATGTGATCTGGGAAAGTCCCTTAAACCCTTTCTCACTTTCCTCATCTGTGAATTAAGGGAGCTGGACTTGATAATCTCTAAGGTCACTTCTATTATCTTAGTCCCTCAGTCCATTTTACACACAGCCATCAGATTAGATTCACTAAAGCGGGACTTTCATCATTTCACATCTCTGCTCAAAAATTGTTAGAAGTTCCCTCTTTCCCATTAAATAAAGTCCACATGATTCAGTAAAACAATCAAGTTCTTAGACAATGATCCTAATCTACCTTCTAAATATAATGATCTACTCCTTCACCTGATCCATCCACTTTATTACTTGAACAAGCTTTGTGTTCAAACCATTCTCCCTTTGTGAAACATCTTCCCTTCCCCTCTCTCTATCAAATTCTTACTCTCCTTGAGAGTTTAAGTCCTCATTTCTCAGTGACCTGACCAGCCCCTGGTAATATTTGCCTCTTCTGACTTGTTACAGCATTTATTAAGTTTTTGTCATGAAAATGACGCTTCTCCATGTGCTGCTTTCCATTTTAGGCATCTTTATATGCAATTAAAAAAGTTTCCACCAACTAGGTTGACAAGGGTCATCTTAAAATTTTTTTTATCATCCTTTATACCTGGCCTAGAGTTTTGTATGTTGTACTACTCAATAAATACTTTGGATTTGGTTTTATGCCTTAGCAGTAGGAGCTTAGCTGCTTTGCTTCTAGGAGGAATTTGGGGTAAATTGGTCGGTGCAATGGAAATCAGTGTACATGCTGTTTAAAAACCATCCAGATAGGATGCTGTCTTTTGGTTTCCTTAATTATATGTATAAAATCTCAGCCAGAGACTGCATCAACAATGAAGATTTTAAAAAAAAGCCATTCTCAAGATCATTCCCTTTAGGAGAGTAGTATTGTGATAGAGATTGTGATAAGAAATTTAAAATCTACCTTCCTCCCTCTCCCTCTCCTCCCCCCTCCCCGCCTTAGCTGAACATTTGTTCAGCTGTTTGCCAAGCTCAGAACAGATGATACAAAGAAAAGCAAAAACATGGGTGTGCCCTGTCCTCAATGAGCTCACATTCTAATGGTGAATAAAATATGTAATTAAATAACTATTCATGCATACATTGTGACTTAACCTTAATCACTAAATGACTGTTAAAGTTGTTAAAGTGGCCAAGGTCTCCCATTGCATCTAGAGCCATCTCCAATTATTCTGGATCTATATCTGGCCACTGGTGCCAGATGGGTATGGAGGGGAAAGTGAGGCATGTGACTTTGCACCCTCCTCCCTTATTTAAATCCAATTCACTTGCATGTCATGGCATCATCCTTGATGTCATGGTCCTCTTTGAAAATGAAGGACAAAAAACAACGACCGAGTAAAATCAACAAACAATGTCTGATCTTACCTATATGTACAGATATTAAAATAGAATGGAATTCACAGAAAAACAAATCCTGGAATTGAACTGTAAGGAAATAAAATGAACTATCCGAGTTTTCCTTTTTTCTTGGCTGATGGATAGAAAATAAAATACATACTTGCAGTGAAATGCAGTCAGTGCAGGAGAGGATTAGCCATTTTACTTGGGTTAGAAAACAGATTAATTTCTTTGTTCCTCTGCTGAGAAATGGAGTTTTCCTGGATTTGAAAAGGAGAGAGAGGGCAAACATTGATACAAAGCCAAGGCTTTTCTGGATTTACACTTCCCTAAGGCCATGCAAGATCCACGTACACATTTTTTTTTTTTGGCCAAGTCTTTCAAGGCTTACATGCAAGTCAATTGCAACACCACTGAATTATCATTAATTATTTGTGCTAGCATAGATTGTTCTGAAGATGCCTGAAAAGAGATTTATGTTTCTCTACCTAGAGATTAGACATTTGATAGTGGGAATTTCACTTCCAATATTCTAGATTATTCTCTGAATTCTCTTTCTTTGGACTCATTCCCAAGTAGTTTCCAATTTAGATCAAGAATTTTTCTTTTTTTGGTAGCATAGGTCTGAAGTCTAGAAGACAAGATTCAAATTCTATCTCTAAGAACTGCTGTGACTTTCAGCAAATCTCCTAATCTCATCTGAAAATGTCTTTATGATCTCTGTGGTTCCTTTCAGCTCTAGATCTATAATCTTAAAATAAATCCTCCTATCTGAACAGGATTTGTTACTTATTGATGATTGGCTAGCAGCAGCAAGAATCACAAGAATCATTTCAAGTGTGTCCAATTTTTTGTGATTCAGCTTAGGATTTTCTTGACAGAGATACTAGAGTGGTTTGCCATTTCCTTCTCCAGTTTATTTTACAGGGTTAAGTCACTTGGCCAAAGTCACAAAGCAAAGAAGTGTCTAAGGTTGCATTTGTACTTAGAAAAATGAGTTTTCTTGATTCCAAGCCCTGTGCTATAACTACTGTGTAATATAACTGCTCTCTGCTTTTGAGTATGTATACTGGACAATATAGCATTTGTGTTATTCTTCATAATGACAGATATTAATTACCCTTGCTTACTTTCCACCTTCTGTTCTTATGTGCTTCAAGATTCTAACATGAAGCTATTTAGAGCCCTGAAACTGGCTACTTCTCTTATGTTCAAAGAGAAACATTAAATTTGGAACAGATTTTTCCCAGTACTCTTATTTTTCCAGACCATATTTCTACCACTTATATTTCTTTAACTATCTTTGAAGTGGCCACTAAATAAGGATTTAAGAAAATTCTCGGGGTGTAAAAGTGTATAAAGTTATCTTAGACTCAAAGATCTAGCTCTGGAAGGGATTTCAGGTAATTTCTAGACAAATCCCCTGATTTTAGAGAAGATTGAAATCTAGAGGAATAATGTGTCCAAAATCACTCAGCTAGTAAGCATCAGAGATGGGATTTGAACCCAGTAGAATCAGTCCACTTTTCTATTGTATCGAGTCTAGTCAGATCTGGTGAGTTTTAAGCATGATTCCACCTGAAGACTGAAACACAAACTTGCTTCTAAACCTTTTCCCAGACCTAGGATTTGGAGATTATACTCGTCACACAGGAATTCAAGAGATCATCTAGTCACATATTTAAATATCTTGAAGGTCATGCGGTTAACTCTCCTTATTTTACAGATGAAGAAACTGAGGTCTAGAGTGCTGAAGGGACTTACCCAATGTCACACAAGGAGTAAGTTGCCAGGCCAGGATTTAAACCCAGGTCCTCTGCCTCCAAATCTAGCACTCTTTCAATGTGTTCATACTTCTAAATCAGCATATATTGGGGTTGGGTGAGGGAAGCTTCCAGACTCGGAGAAACTTTTTGGTCATATTTTCTTTGTGAGTTATGAAGTCTTCATAAACCATGAAGTCAACTGCTTCCATCCTTGACCTAGATCTGGTACCATCTCCTCCAGGAAGCCCTTTTGACCAGTCCAGTCCTTCTTGATCTCCTTTCCATAAGAGCTGTTCTAGTCCATATAATTGGTATGGTATCAGTTGGCATTTAGTTGTATCCTTGTGTTTCAGGCATATTCATCTTACCTGTCTAGTTTTTTTTAAAGCAAAGGTTGCTTTATATTTTTGTCTCTTTTCCAGTGTCTGGTATGGGACTTAGCTCATATTGAATGCTCACTACTTATCATTTGATTGGTTGATATTTTGATGACCTCAATAGATTTTGTGCTATAAATCCCTCTTCCAATAAGTTGCTTTCCCTCGAATGGATAGTTCTGTAGATGGAATAATTGGGATGGAAGCTAATTGTTGAATGTGCCCAATTAAAGTGTAGACATCAGCAGTAGGTGGGAGAAATCTCCTTTTTTTTGGTAAGATAGACTCTTGAAATCAAAGTATGCTTAGATAAAAAGCTGACTTTGATCATAAACAAGGCATTGCTTTTAGATGATTAAATGGTGGGATAGAGCAGAGTTTCTTAAATTATGGGACAAACCCCACATGGGGCCATGTAATTGAATGGGGAGGTTTACAAAATTAAGATTTATTATCATAATTGATTTATATACCTAATTACCCGGGGTTGCATAAAAATTTCTCTGGTTGCAAATGGAAAAAAAAAAGTTTAAGAAGCCCTGGGACAGAGCATTCTTCTCCAATCCAAGCTACATTTTCATCCCTGCGGGAGGATATGTTTGTTACTACTGCTGATGAAAGTCTATTCCTAAGAGCTGTTAGTATGGATTATGTAGGTTCTATTATCAGGGGTTTCTTCTCATACCCAATACTAGTCTTCCAGGAAATTCCCTTCTCAAGAACATTACACATTAGAGAATCTTAAACTTTGTCTCCCTCTTCTATTTTAACCAAGGTGCTCAGATGATGGAGATTTAGGATTCAGTTTTTTTTCCCTACGGTTTTACTCCTTCACTATGACTAATTCTCCACCATATACTAGCTGTGTAGTAATGCTCACTCTTTGGGCAGTATAGACACAGCTTCATGACCCAGAGTACCTAATAAATCCAGGATATTTAGACTTGAGTATTAGGGTACAGCTAGGCATTCTCAGTTAAGATAGCTGAATAAAGATATGGCAGAAGTAAGCTCATTCCTTGACTATGAAGGGTACAAGGTGGGCATGTCTAATATTAGAGTTGGAATTAGTTTTTAACCTATTAAATGCATTTTTAATCATAATTGGGACTCAATGACTTAGACATAAAGGAATGTCATTAGAGTACTAACAGAATTGAAGGAAAATGCCTCTGCCTGGTTAAATAATAATATTAGGGGTCAGTTAAGTGAATAGAGTGGATAGAGTGCTGGACCTAGAGTCAGGAATTCATTTTCCTGAGATCAAATCTGATCTCAGACACTTAGTAGCTGTGTGATGCCAAACAAGTCACTTAACCTTTTTATTGCAATTTTCTGATTGGCAAAATGGGCTGGGGAAGGAAATGGCAAACCATTCCAGCAAACATCCTTGCCAGTAAAACTCCAAATGGGGCCAGGAAGAGTTAGATGTGAATGAAATGACTGAACAGCAATAATAAATTAATAACAATAATAATAATTCAAGTCATTTATGTGAAGTGCTTGCCTTTTATGGCTAATTACATTTAACTCTATAGTAATTATTTGTCATTAAATATTTATCAAATGCACTTGTTTGTTATTTTTATTGTACTATTAAACTTTATTCTTATATGTGCCGCTGCATTATATGAAGAATTTCACAGAGCCTTGTTGAATTGAATTGAATTTATTCAGTCACTTCTTTAAATGGTACAGATTAGACCTCATCCACATCTTACTAACTATATGACTTCATGTCATCTGTCTCACTTCCTCCATCTATAAAATGGGGATAATAATAGTCCCTATATCCAGGATTGTTGCATAGTTAATTAATATAGAGATATTTGTAAGGTGTCTTATAAACTTTAAATTACTATATAAATGAAAACTATTTTCTTATTGTTAGCAGTGGTGACATTGTATTAAATTTAGCTATACTGACTCTTGGATGACAGAAATACTTTTGTTCTTCTGTTGTTTCCAATCTGGTAGGACCTACGGAGCTCAGAGTATCCTTTTCTTGTTCAGCTTTTGAGAACACTGGTTACCTTCCTGCTGAAATGAGACGTGAGAGAAGAGGATTTTGTGCATGTAACCGTAGCAATTTCTCATCCCTTAGCACCAATTTATAACCTGGGCCTCTGTTCACAACGTGGAAGGAACATGAATGATGACCATCTTGTCTTTCTTTTCGATGCAGGTCACTGTCCAGTATATCCAGGACAATGGGGCTGTCATTCCAGTGCGTATTCACACCATTGTGATCTCCGTGCAGCACAATGAAGACATCACTCTAGAGGACATGCGCCAAGCTTTAAAGTACCAAGTGATCCGAGCTGTGGTGCCTTCAAAATATCTGGATGAAAAGACAATTTACCACCTGCAGCCCAGTGGGCGTTTTGTTATTGGTGGGCCACAGGTGCCTTATTTTTCTTTACATCTCAGAATCCAAATCGACCAGTAATTTTGTTTTGTAGGTTCCTGTTTGTCTGTATAACTATGTATTAATCTATATACTTAGTTATCTATATACTTATCTATTTATACACATATCTATCTACTCAACTGTCTATCCATCCATCCAATCATCTATCTATTCATCTATCTGTCTACCTATCTCCTTAGCTATCTTACAAATTATCTATCCATAATCCAATTATCTGAATGTCTATTTATCTATCTATCCATCCATCTTTCTATCATCTATCAATTTTTCTACCTATGTACTTATCTATCTTACTATCTATCTATCCATACATCCAATTATTTATCTATCTGTCTATGTATCTATCTACTTTACTTACTCATTTATCTGTCCATGCAACCATCTATCTCTCTATCATTAAAAGAGATGATATTTGTTCTTTATAAACCTTAAAGTTATTATTATTATTATCATCTATTTTGTAATGAATAAAAATCTATTCATCTTCTCATATTTACTCTTGGAAAACAGAGAAAAATAATCCCTCTGTTTTTGAAACAAATATGCATAGTCAAGAAAAACATTTTTTAACAGGCTATATTGTCTTGATCTATGTCTTGCCACTAAACCCAGATAGCTCTCATGGGGAAAATGAGGCAGGTGACCTTGCGCAACCCTCCCTCACTCAGATCCACTTCACTTGCATTTCATGGCTTCACCTTCATGATGTTTTAGTTCTCCTCGAGAATGAAGGACAAACAATAATAAAAATTATATATCAATATGTCAACTGCCTCTCTGTCAGGAGTTAGGTAGCATGTTTCATTGGCATCTTTTTGCTCCATGCCCACATGTATGTCCAGGGAGACACAGGAGTTGATTTGAGGTGGCACAGTGGAGTTTGGCCCCAGCTAAAGTTGGGAATTTATCTTTACCTCTACTTTCTGGAATCTCAGGAACAAGTTTAATACTTCTTCCACACAGGAAGCCTTCAAATCTTTTAAGGCAACTGTCATATACCCTTACTCTTCCCTTTTCCAAGTAAAATATCCCTATTGAACTTAATAGTAATAACAGCTAATGTGTATCTAGAGCTTTAAGGTTGGCAAAATGCTTTCTGAATGTTATTTCATTTAATCCTTATAGCAACACTGGAAAACAGGAACTATTATATCCCCATTTTACAGATGAGGAAACTGAGGTGCAGAGAGAGTGGCTCATTTAGCTAGATTGAAACTTGGGTCTTCCTGACTCAAGGATTTGTGATTTATTCATTGTGCTCCTTTAGCTACTCTTTGAACTATTATTATATGCCAATAACCTAGAATGAATGAGGGATAACAAGGGAGTAAATAGTACTATCTAGGAAAGGTTAATATCTCCAGAATAGCAAGTAGATTGTGGAGGATTTATAGGCTGACATGGAAAGGAGTTACCCAGGAAAATACTCACTATATTTATGACCACCATACATATCTATTTAGAGGTGCTCTTTAGTTTTTCAGAGACTATGGCATTCTGTGATTACTAATCATATAGTTTTGTCCAGTCCAATCAAATAAACATTCATCAAGTGACTACTATGTGCTAGGCACTTTGCTAAGTATTAAGGATACAATTTTTAAAAAAAAGACAGTTCCAGACTTCAAGGAGCTTATAATCTAAAGAGTGACAACATACAAAAGCAGGTAGGAAGAGAAGGCAGAGTCGGACACAATAGGAGACATCTTATTCCTTTGAGCTGAAATCAGGGAGAGCAACAGATGCACAGTGGAGGGAGCTAAGAGTCCAGTTTCTGTCCTTTATAAAGGGACATTGGAAGGATTTATCAGAGAGAAGAGGAGGCTAAGGGAGAACTGTCAATCCAGCCTTGAGTTAGCAGCAAGGTTGTGGATTTAGAAGTGATGAGATTGTCCTGGAAGGGGCATTTTGTTCTGTGGAGCTGAAACCAGGCAAAGCAACAAAGACCAAATCAAGTTCTACTGGGAGAATATTGGTCTGGGCCTTTGTTTTAGGGTAGAATGCTACCCAACTTTTCAAATATAAATTAGCTCTTTTTTCCACCTATTACATTTAAGGCCCTGTCCATCGTCCAATTTCCCTGTTTGTCCTAGATATATTCATTGCTGGATGAAATCCATGGCCTGCCCATCCAGCTGCTTATCATGAAAGGCTTATTGTGAGGGAGTAGACTGCCTTTTCCTGTTCTCCTCAGATAATTCTCTTATTTTCCACCCCACACAGGGTTATGATATATCACTGACATTTCCCTTTTCTGGGGACGGAGTCAGGAATATTTGATTTAAATTTCTACCTTAGATACTTACTAGTTGTGTGATCTAGAGCAAGTCACTTAACTTTTGTTTACCTCAGTTTCCTTAACTATAAAATGGGGATAATAACAGTATCTACCTCACAGGTTATTATGAGGGTCAAGTGAGATAATATTTGTAAAAAGTTTCATATAGTACCTGACACATTATAGTTGCCATATGATGACTTTTCCCCTTCCTTTCCTCCTGTACCTCTCCTCCCTAGCACCTCCTCAAAGTCTGGGGCAAGGGGAAGACTCTTTCTTATTCTCCCTAGAATTTTCAAGAGTGAAGATTTCTTAGCTACAGGAATGTGAGATCATACAGTTAGATGGAAGGAAGCCCACAGGCCATTTAGTTCAAACCCCTCATGGTGCAAGTCAGGAAACTGACAGTCATGGAAGTAAAATAATTTGCTCAAATCACAAGATAGTTAATGTCAGAGGTGAGATTTGAATCCAGCTCTTCAGAGTCGAGAGCCATTCTTTCTGCACTACATTTCTTCACAATAATAACAATAATAATAACAACAATAATAATTATTAATGGCTAACATATATATCACTTTAAGATTTGCAAATATGTGTAGTAATATGCAAATATATTCAAAGATGCATATTTGCACATATGCTTTACATATACTATCTCATTTAATCTTTATAACAACACTATAAATTGGGTATTATTGGTATTTCCATTTTACATATGGAGAAACTGAGGCCATAGAGAAGTTAAATGATGTGTCTAGGATCACTCAGTTAATAAGAGGAAAGAATTGAAACTGGGTCTTCTTGATTCCAAATCAGGCTCTCTGTCCACTGCCCTGTCTAGCTGCCTCATCATCACTTTAATTCTTATTCTTGCTCCATCCCAGGTGTAGATAAGATCCCCCAGGTGTGAGATCCTGTGTATCATTTCTCATTCTCCCTACGAAGGAGTTAACTGGAAACTAGGATATTAGTTGATTCAGTTTTAAGCAGAGGTACTCAGTCACTCTCCCTGACATTTGCAAAAGTCAAAGTTCCAAAGAAAAGAGTGAATATATAAGGGTAAATAGCAATTAATGGCTCTGGTGTTTGGGAGCAGGTGACCTTGGCCAGTGCCACTTCGACCCATAAGACATCTATTATATCCTGTTCATCATACTTGCCTGGCTGATGTTGGCTCTGCTCAGGAGGCTTGATTAGAAATCCAGTGCAATAAGTAGTGACCTTTGGAGAGTAATTTTAAACATCGCTGACCCAATGTCACCATCTGGTGGAGAATTTCCATACTAACAGTTTGTAGAACTGAGAATTATTTCATTAGCCATCATCTGGTTGCTCTCCCTTCCCCACCCCTTTCACTTTCCAGATGAGGAAACTGAGGTTCAAAGGGAAGACATGACTTAACTAAGGTCAATAGAGTCAGTTGCTCTCCGGAGTTCTGACCTATCAGTGGCCACAGCATAGGAAAATGGAACGATGCCATAGTCGTCTTGTGAGTTCCTTAAGGGAGGGATTGATTGTCTTACCTCTTTTTGCATCCCTGGAGTTCAGCACTGTGCCTGGAACATGGTAGATACTCAATAGATATTGATAGATTCTGCATGCTGCTCTTACTTATTCCTCAATCTGAAACTGCTCATATGACCCTTATTCTTGCCTCCTTGCAGGGGGATGCAGGAGTCACCGGCAGGAAAATCATTGTGGACACTTATGGAGGCTGGGGTGCTCACGGGGGTGGAGCTTTCTCTGGGAAGGACTACACTAAGGTGGATCGCTCGGCAGCCTATGCAGCCCGTTGGGTGGCAAAGTCCCTAGTGAAAGCCAAACTATGTCGGAGAGTCCTTGTGCAAGTATGTTGCTGCTTTACTTCTTCCTCTCTACCCCTTTCCCCAATATCTTTTCTATTTCAGGGTCCATTTCCTGATTAAAATCTATGATTTCTGAGATGTTTAAAGTTGTTTACTCTTCATTAGTCAGAATTCCATTTCACCCCATGCTATCCTTTCCCCTTATATGTTGCCGAAAGGAGAAGACTAAAAGAAAAAGACCTTATTTCAGCATTCAGCAGTATTTGTGGCAGGATGGAATAGAGACTTTAGATTTCTTGATTTTATTGAGACTTGAATTATGGTAAGGGATGGGTAGAGGTAAAACTAGGGTGGAACAATGGGTGATTTGTCCCAGGGTATCAAAATTTAAAGGTTCTGATGGAATTTATACTTCATCTGAAAACAACTGAGATTAGCATCTATATATCATTATTAGTTAAAATAGGAAGCTAAGGGGCAGTTAGGTGGTGCAGTGGATAGAGCACCAGCCCCGAAGTCAGGAGGGCCTGAATTCAATTCTGGCCTCAGACACTTAACACTTCCTATTTGTGTGACCCTGGGCAAGTCACTTAACCCCAATTGCCTAAGCAAGAAAATAAAATAAAATAGGAAGCTAAATGGTGTCTTATTTCCTTACACTGATCTCCCTATTTCTGCCCCTGGGGAAGTGGCTTAGAGTCTATCTCCTTGAAATATCAATTTTACCTTAACCTCAATTTAATTTGTTTTTAAAAATTGATTTAAAAATTATTGCTTACCTTAGTTGTCAGAACTGTTAGTTATGGCTTTGGGGATGGTAAAGACTCATAGCTGACCTGTCTCTTGTGCCCCATCTCCTTATGAAGGTTTCTTATGCAATTGGTGTGGCTGAACCTCTCTCAATTTCCCTGTTCACCTATGGGACCTCCCAAAAGACGGAGAAAGAGCTGTTAGATGTGGTGAATAAGAATTTTGATCTTCGTCCTGGAGTCATTGTCAGGTAATGGTCTACTAGTTGCAAAGTTTCCATGAGTGAGCATCCACAGACCCAGACATGCTTCTAAAGAAGGTATAATCATTCCCCCCTTTTCTAGTCTACCTTTATAGTCCCTCTCCACTTCTCATTCATGAAGAGGAAATAAGACAAATGGTTTCTTCTTTCTTGAATTACGATTTTTGGAGGAAGGAGAAAAGTGGAAAAACTCACTCATGAACATGAGCTGAGTCTTGAAGGAATCTAAGGACTCAACTGGAGAGAGTGCTGAATTCAGTTTGTAAAATACTTTTACAAAATAAGGAAGTTTGTAGCTTTTCCTAGAGATGATAAAGAACTGTTGAAAATTCTTGAGCATAGGGTGACATGGTCATAAAAGATGGCAGAGCCTGGCATAGGGAATAATAATGCCAATGAATTCTTCATTGTAGTAACATAACTAAATTTTCTAACAAAGAATTTTCATGACATCCTAAAACTCAAACTTTATATAATAATAGTAAGGATGCATTTTGTAGTGTTTTAGAATTTATTTTGCACACATTAACTTATTTAATCCCTGCAACAGCCCAGTGAAGCAGGTGCTATTACTCTTCCCAACTGATATATAGAAAGAGCATGTTCCCTACTTTTGGTTCTCTGGTGTTTACAATGCATGTGATTCATAGAATGCAATTTCAGAGTAATAGAACATTGTTTTTCCTTTTTCTGAACTCTTAGGGACCTTGATTTGAAGAAGCCAATTTATCAGAAGACAGCATGCTATGGCCATTTTGGAAGAAGTGAATTTCCCTGGGAAGTTCCCAAGAAGCTTAAATTTTAATGTTGGCAAGAACCAGTCTCTTGAAGAGAGCACAATAGGATTCCTCATTGCAAGATGGCCCCGGATTTCCACTCCCTTTGACCACTCTATATCCAGATCAGAGAGCTAAACAATACTGACAGACTACTTATTATCTCTATGGGAATTGGTTCTGTTCTTCCCACTGCCCCTAGTTAGTGGCTGCCATACCTATTTTTAGCATGTTGCCATCAGCAGAAGGCCTGGTAGAATTCATCTTTCTAGTGTTGCTAGATCAGACCTGTTTGTAAAGATGATAATAATTTTTCCTCAAGTCTTGATTCTGAGGCAGGACAATATGATTTCAAAGAAAAGGCATATATCCAAGCTGTATAGATGTGCTAATTGCAGTTTTCATCCCTTTATCACTCAGGGGCCAGTGGTGGGAGTAGGGTTTGGAATTGGGGAGTTCTAGGATCCAGATTTTTTTTCTTACAATGGCAATCCTTCAATCTTTGTACATTGGTCTCCCTTACTGGCCACGTGCCAAGACAAGGATTTCCCAAATGGGTCAATGTCTCAAAGATTTAGCCTTATATTTGTGAGATAATCCCTGCACCAAGAGGTTTCTATCTGGGGGCCCCAGGGAAATCATGAATAGATTTCAGGGGGTCTGTGAATTTAGCTGGGTAAAAAACCCACATCTTTATTTTCACAAACCTCTAACTAAAATAGATACCATTTTCTGTAATGATTTAAAGCCAATATTCTGAGAAAGGGCTTATGGGCTTCATTCACCAGATACTGCCCAAGGAGCAGTGAAGAGCACCTGAATTACATTGAAAAGTTCTTATCTAGGGAGCAAGTGGGATGCAATTAAGAGATACTTGGATTTGGAGTCAGAAGTGCTGGGTTCAAATTCTGACTTTGCCAGTTAGTATCTCTATGATCTTAGGCAAAGCACTTAACTCCTCTGGGCTTCAGCTCCCTTAAGTTCCAGTTCCAAATCTATGATTGTAGGAGCCTAAGTGTCTAATCCAGTTCAGTCTCATGAGTCTGAGGACTTGGGGTCCTTCCTGTTCCCCATCTTGGTGCTCTGGGTCAGGTCTGTCAAGAAGCAGACTTCATAGAGAAAGCAGGATTTTGAAGGCACTCTAGCCCAGTGCCTTTTACATAGTAGGAGCTTCCCAAGTGTTTCTCAAATAGGACAGGAAGAGAAACTTACTAGAAATATGTTTGCATCTGCCTGAAGAGAGAACTGGTGCTTCCTGGCTTATGGGTAATCAATGATCCTCATGATTCTATGTATAAAAATAGACAAATCCAGAAAGAGAAGCTAAAAAGTATTTATTTCTGTCTCAGGAATATTTCACACAAATCATACAAAGTGTTACCTAGCAAGAATACCCTAAAGCCTGTAGCAAGAATACCCTAAAGGTTGTTCTTGGAGGGAATGGAGCATAAGAACCAGTGAGAAGCTAGAAAGACTAAAGCATAGACTAAAAAACTAAGAAGAAACCCAGCTAATCAAGAAATCCAACCAATCCGAAATCTGTGTCACTCAGGGGTCAGCCCTGGAGCTCAATTTTCCATAGAGCTGCTGCTGTTGTTAAGAAGATGAATCCTGAAAACTCATTTTGAAGAGACTTATGTTCCCTGAAGAGGAAATAGCAATGAAGCAAGTTCTTTACTAAAAAATACACAGCTATCAGGCACATAAATATTTTTCATGTGAAGGACTGCCAAGTCCTAAACTCTGATTGTACTTTCATCTGGTACTTTATAAAGATACATTGGAGAAATGATATTTTTAATTAAACGAATCTAGTTTACCATGAAACCATAGCTAATAGGCAGGCCCATTGTAAAGGTCAAGCTGATTTTTTGAATGTAAAACACTAAGCTACAGAAAGTAGCAGACATAATATACCTCAGATCTTACTCCCCTTTTTTTTCTTCCTGAAAGGAAGGTGAAAAATAACTCAGCCACTGAAGAAACTTCTGATATCAGCCAAGGATACTATGATGAATGAGAATAGTGTATCATATCCAAACTTAATTCCCTGTTCCTTTAAGTCAAGTCAAATTTCTTTCTCTGATACCCCATTGCCCTTGCAGCTGTGGACTCACCTGTTTTTTATTAATTACTTTTCTGTCTAAGAAACTAAAAAATCCCAGCATGCTTTTGTCATTGATCACCAATAATGTTCTATCTTTTAAATTTCTTCTCATATCTTAATCATTGATACACTTAAAATTTTTTTTGGCTCCAAAGAAATAGCTGGGATAAGACTTTCTTTCAGATCGATAATTTCCAAGTATTTGTCAAGAATACCAATATTATGCAACTTTCACAAGACAAGCCACTTGTCTCTGATCATTGCCAGCAGGAAATGCAATTTTTCTTCACATTAATGAAAGAGTTCTGCAGGTGAAGTTTTAAGGACAAAGAGGCCCACTAGCTAATGGAAAAGCATCTTTGCACTTTTTCTATGACACCAGCTGAACTTATTGTTCTTTTTTCACATCCATGGCAATATATTGTATGACCACAGAAAGAATATTTATTTCCTCAAGCCAAAACGAGATGCAGAAATGTTTTGCTATAATTTAATTATATTTTAGCCCAAAGTCCCTCTGCTTCTAATAGCACGTTATATTTAGAGCCAGATTTGGCCTTGGCCAGGCTTTACTGGTTAAGTGCCAAAGGAATAATTGACCTGATTTTTGTTGACTTTTCCTTTCCAGAAATATAAAGAGCAAGCTCATTTCTGAGTTTATTTACAATTCATTGATTTTCTACTTTCTTGCCCCCTCATCAAAGTTTTTTTTTAAGGAAAGGTATTTGTATAAAGCTAACTTGTGTCCTTCTTAATATTCAACTCCTGCTAGTTCTGTATATAATAAATAAAATTTCAAACAGTATTAGTCTTGGGCTTGGTCTTTGCCATTTTTCAAAGTCTTCCAAAATAAGAGATGGGAAAAGCAGAATAATAAGCAAGGGTGTACTTTGAAATGGAAACAGAGGGACAGACTTCTGGATACATAAAATTTTCTCTGTACTCTATGTCTATTCTCCTACTTCCCTCCAAGTTTTACAGGTCATAATAGTTTACAATGCTGCAAAAAGGCACTAAACCAAATTTAAATCCAAATATACAAGGAAATCCATCATCATATCACTATATTCAGACTGAGTCACAATTGCTCAATGCTTAAAGGAATTGGAGATTGGAGAGAATGTGCAAAAGATATTTTGTAATAAGTCAAGTAAAGGAGAATAAGTGAACTTGTTGAGCTACTAATTCTTCCTTGCTTTATACTCAGTTTTAACTTTAGTGCCAAAATATAAAAAAATGCAAGTAAATACATATAACTTCTCAGGCTTTCTAGTAATGTTTCATACTAGGCTTTTGTAATCCCCCCAAAAGTTTTGTGTATAATATGAATACACATATATACATATATACACATACACATATGTATATGTACATGAGTATTTAAGGAGAACTAGCACCTCTGACATGAGGGCTTGCTGAGCCTTTTCAGAACTCCTCATCCACCTGGCCCTCAACTCTCTCACTTGTGGCTCCAAAGAGCTGTAGCATGCAGCAATCACACCCTGATAAAACCATCTCAGCAGATGGCCTAAATCAGGTTTGGGATAACTAATAGACCTCAAACCTTCAGTGTGTTAGGGAGATATCTACCCAAAAACTTCTCCTATTAGAACGGACTCATGAGAACAATTTGTTTCCATGGTTATGAAGGCTGCAGAAGCAGGCAGGCACTGTGGAGCACTTAGAGCTTGTTCAGACGTGGAAGGCACCAAGTTCATCCGCTCTATCCTGGGTCATTGCCAGTTGTTCTGAATTTTGTTCTGCCACTGGACTATGATGACTTTGGAAGAGAGAACAAGGCCAATGCTTTGTGCAACTCTTCTTCACTCAAATCTAATTCACCCATGAATCAAACATCACCCTATATCATTAGTACTCTTTGAAAATAGGACAAACAACAACAAATATATATATATATGTATATACATTATATACACTTTTTATTGGGAAGAATCCTCTGCAAACTTTAAAGTGTTAAAAAAATCATAAATTCTCCTCTTCCTCCTCTACTTCCTTCTCTTGTCCTTCCTCTCCTTTATTCCCCCTTCCTTCTCCTCTACTTCTCTTTCCTTCTTCATTCTTCTTCCTTGTTCTTTCTTCATCCTCTCTTCATCCTTTTCCCTTGTTCTTCTAATTTTTCTGTTTTCTCCTTCTCTCTCTTCCCTTCTCCTTCTTCTTTAGCTCCAAGAATATACTATTTGAGCAAATTCACCAATACAGACTGCAAACCCACTTTGCTGCAGTAGATAGATACTCTTTGTGAATTAATGCATCTGAAATACCTCATCACTTAATGGCCAGCCTTGTATTGACATGAACTTGTGCACTTAGCTTGACAGCTGCTTAGTTTTCTAGATAGACATTTGGCAGACTTGTACTTGAAACTCTTTGAATTTGGAAGAACCCACCAAGCCAGGTGCTTCCATAGTCTTCAAGAACGCAGGGCCTTCTGCAGAGTATGATGAAATATTAGAGTGGTCTGGTGTGAACACAGAGACATGTGCAACCTGCTCCTCCAGAAGATCTAATGTGTCCTTCTACAAAATGAGTCATGAGAAGCTCCCTACCTCATTTTCTACTGGGATGAAGGTCCCTTGATGAGGAAATTGCTAAATATTTTTCAGGTCCCTCAGATACTATTTCAGCATTTCCTGGTGCTCAGCTCAATATGTCATATTGCAACGTTTTAAGGAATTATTTTGGAGATATTTTGAGGTTTTGTGAGGATTTGGGGGGCTTTCTACTTAGAAAGGGAGATGGTAACCCTGAATAACTTCTTAAATTTGTGGTTCCAGGAATGGACCTATTCCTTGTTCTAGAAACAATGCCCTAAGATAGGGGCTTAGTTTTTTTTTTTTTTTTTTTTTTTTTTGCTCTTGTCTATATAAACATCACCTACAACTGAAACCTACCTTTTCTCAATTTTGCCATATGCTTGAGTTGCTGTCTCTTCTCTTCCCTTGTTTATTAATTAGCTTCTTGAAAGAATAAATTTATTCTTTCCATTGTTTTAACACCCTCTCAATTATATATTGAAAGCTCTCTGTTTAATATCCTAAGGTTGGGGCCCAGTTCTTTTACTCCTGCCTATAGAGATATCACCTAAAATAAAACCTATCTTTTCTAAATTTTGCCATATGCTTGAGTTGCTATCTTTTCTCTTCCCTTGTTTATTAATCAGCTTCTTGAAAGAATAAATTTATTTTTTCTATTGTTTCAACACCCTCCCAAATATATATTGAAAGCTGTCTGTTTAATGTCATCAGTGGCTTCATTAGCTGCCAGATGCAATGGAAGTCCTTCCTCATTTTCATTTAATAAAAGTTTATTAAGTGGGAGAGTCAAGATGGTACATGGAGGAACGAAGACCTGGATTCAGGTCTTACCTCTTAACATGAACTGCTCCAAAAATGAAGATTTTTAAGTCTCAGTGAAAGTGCCAACATGTATTGATAGGAATTTTTTTCATCTAATATCCCTGCTTCATAAAATCATTTGTCCAGTCCCTAACTTTATCTCTATCCTTACTATTTTGGCAGGGGCTGAGGGTACAAATATAAAAAAGCAAGAGCAAAGGAGAGGCAGGCACATATGTAAAAAGATAAGAAAATTCAAAATATATACAAAGGGTTTTGGGGTAGAGATCACCATCAACTAAGGGGAATGAGGGAAGAACTTGTTTGGGAGGTGGCACATGAGCTAGAATAATGAGGAGAAAGAGTATTTCAGGCACAGGGGACATCAGATGTAGTTAGGAAATGGAATATTGTACATGGGGAATAGTAAGTAGGACAATCTGGCTAGAATGTAGGCTATATAAAGACAAATAATGTGGATTAAGTCTGGAAAAAGAAACTGTATCCAGAATGAATAAAAGGCTTTGCATAATAAAAGTGAGATTTTTTTTTTATTCTAGGGGGATTAAGAAGGTAATAAAATTTCTTTAACAAGGGAGTGTCATGGTCAGATCTATGATTTAGGAGTAATACTTTGGAAGTTGTATGGAGCAGAGATATCCAGCTCCCAGTGTGCAAACATGATTAAAACATAACTGGGTAATGCTTAACAAAATAAATATAGGTACAATGCAGATAATGCTAATTTGTGGTTTTCTAAGTCAATATAGTTTGGAGGATATATTTGAGAAGAGTCAGATTTGAGGTTTTTTGTGGTAGTTCAGTCATTTCAGTTATATCCTATTGCTTGTGACCCTATTTGGGGTTTTCCTGGCAAAAATATTAGGGGGGGTTGTTATTTCCTTCTCTAGCTTCTTTTACAAAATAGATTCTAGTGACTTGCCCAGGGTCTCACAGCTAGGAAGTATCTGAGGCCAGATATAAACTAAGAGAGATGAATTTTCCTGATTTCAGGCCTAGAAATCTATCCATTGAACCATCTAGCTGTCCCAGACTTGAAGTAACTAGACCAATTAGAAGGCTTTTGTAATAATCTAGAGAAGAGATTCTGAAGAGCTGAGTGGTAGAGTGGTACCCAGATGAGCCAGAGTTGTTGTGTTCAAATTCTACACCATAAGCTTACTAGCTGAATGATCCTGGGCAACATCTTTGAGCTTCAGTGTCCTCATCTGTAAAATGAAGATAACAATAACAACCCTGTTCAACAGGGCTGTTGGGAGGATGCAATTAATAAATCTCTGAGTGTAGTGTGAGTAAAACGACCAGCACGTAGTGGTCATTTCATGTTGAACTGAAGGGTTTGGTTGCTTTGGTGAATTAACACAATGGAAATAATTGAGCTGGATTGAATGAAGCATTGAACTGTGTCAATGTGAGGATGAGTACGTGGATGGGAATGCAAATAATAAGCAAAACTGGGAAGAATTGTTTCTGAGAAGGTTTTTAAAGAAGCCCTAGAAAGGGACATTATGGGAAGGTAGAAGAATAGATCAGACATTTCCAGGGTCTCCAAATTTCCTCTATAAATGGATAGAAAATTGTTATTATGTGAGTGGGATGAGAGAAGAGTAAGGAACATGGTCTTGTGGTTAGTAGATTAGTGCTTGTTTTGCTCAGGGCTCCTGGAAATAAGGCTTATATCTTGTTACTTGTTCTGGCATCTTATTACATGTTTTAGGATTGTCCCCACCTCCTTTAGACTGTAAATTCTTTGAGTGTAGGGAAGAAGGTCAAATTCTGCCTTAGTCACTTGCTAGCTGAGTGACTCTGGATAAGTCATTTATATTTCCTTATTTGTAAAAATGGAACCTCTACCTCCCAGGGAGCAAACCTTAATGGCATTTTAATCTGTGTAACTCCAGCCCTGTTACAATGCCTTGCACATAGTAAGCACTTGTATTTTAGATCATTCACTCTCTGAGGGTCCACTGGCAAACACAGTCCTAGAAGAGGCCTTCTAATAGAAAGGGAAAAAAGCTATAATAAGAATAACAACAGAATATTTATTAAGAGTCTACTATATACAAGACACTCAATGTGTTGGGCACACCAAGACAAAAAACAAAACATCCCTTGACTTCAAGGAGTTTAAATTGTAGTGAGATGGAGTAGGAAATATAATATAGACAGATAAAGAAATACCAGGTTAAATGGAGGGAAGGGGAAGAGAGGAGGACATTAACATGTGAGGTTCCTGAGTTGAGGATGGAAGAAAAATAAGGATTTAGATAAGTGAAAAGGAAATAGCACATTTGGGGTACATGGGCCATTGGCAACTGTAGCTGTCTTTGCCAGCTAATCAAAAAGTGTGACGATAGTGGTGAGCACTTTGTGGCAGAGTAGACCAGTAAGTAAGATAGTTTGGTATAGGCAAAGTTTTGTATTCATCTTAAATCACAAAAAAGAGGGGGCCACATCTGCATGGGGTCTTGTTATGGCTGAGGGGCATGGTATAATTCATGGACCACATAAAGAAGACAATATGTGAGAAATTATCTGCATCTTTGTTTAACTTTTAGTGTAATATGTTATTCCTGTTTTATTTAGGTCTTCTTACTGTAGCAATATTATTGAAGAGAATGAGATATTTGATTTTGATCTAGTTTTTAAATATTTGCACTTCTGTCCCATATATTTGTAGTCAACATGATATATACGACATATTTGAATGCCTGAAAAGTTGTGATTTTTTAATGTCTCCTAATCTTTTCTTTTGAATTTATAAAGTTTCCTAATCTTTTGACATAAAAGAGTTCCTAGGTGTTTGAGTTATGTGACAGATGTATCCATCTATAGATAGTAGTAAGCCTTTTTAAGGATTTAGAAGAGAAGTTGATCAGATTCCTTTGCTGAGTTACTTCATGAAGTTAAGGTAGTCATCTATCTCCCAGACTTTCTATCTTTTGATTTTTCAACATAGATTTTTAGTTCTTTATTTATCCTCACTCCCATATAGTCTTTTTGCTTTCTATTCATCCTCCTAGCACATATCTATTCTTCCCATCATTTGATCCACCTACAAACCTAAGAACATAGTGGTGTGTATAATTGACTCTCTCTGGCTCCTTGCTCCTTCTGGGATTTTACAAGGCCAGGCTTCCTGGACCTGATAATGAATTAATATGTAACTGCTAAAGTTGGTAACTTGACCTCCTCATTCTCTGTCTTGGATCTTTGGGATGTAGGGTGGGCGTTCTGCATACAGAATTCAGAATATAGAAAAGAGATCAATAACAAAATAAGCAAGATGTGGCAAAGGCAAAGTGCCAAGATGGCAACTACTGGCATAGTCCTAATAAGAAAATAATTTTTTTCCTTCATATACTGAGAATTCCTGTAAACAGCATATGAAATTTAGGAGAGCTGGGACTTCTGACTGTTGAGGCTAGGTCTCTGTATTATGATGAAGTTAGAACAAGAAAGCTTAACATCTTTTCATGGAAGAGTATGGGTCTCTGGTGTGTGTGTGTGTGTGTGTGTGTGTGTGTGTGTGTGTGTGTGTGTATTTCTGAAGAAGACTTATACCAGAGTTTGCTGGAAACTGCTTGAGATTGAAGATCCAGAAGGCACTGAAGGGCTAGGTGATGATGCTGTACCCAAACTTTAAGTCTTTGACTTTTTTGAGGCATACCTGGGCCAGAGATTATAAATCTCCAGCAGTCAGTCATCATCAGTTACTGGAATCATTTTGGAAGGCTAAGTATCTGGAAGTACCCTCAAGCCTTTGTTGACATTACTGGAAAGTGAAGGTCAGTGCTAGACCTGTGGTCAGCCAGGAAATGAAAGCTCTCATTCCCCATGAAGTTGTGTAGAGACCTTGAATATAATCTCAGGGCCCTTTCCCCTCAACTAATATTTGCTTCTACCTAGCCTCCTTTGAGCAGGAAGGTCATATTTACAGAGTTCAACTCTTTTGAAAGAGGTACTGTAGAGATAAAGAGAGAACAATGAATTCTTGAATCTTTCAGTAAATTCCAGTCTGCCCTCCTTTTTCATTTTAGCTGAGAGGAGTCCTGAATGCTCTGTCCTAGAAGTGATGATTTCCTCCAGACAGAGAAGCTTTTATTTTAGTATCAGAAAAAGAGATTCCTCTCACTGTTTGCAGGATTTTCACAATCTAAAGAGGGAAGTTATTACAAGTTTAAGATGAGTCAAGCCTAAAGACATTCACATGCATAGTAAAACCACATCCCTTGGGATGGATCACATGAAACATCTGGATTCTGACAGTGAGAGGTAAAGGTCGAGGGGGTGCTTGCCATCCCAGCACACTTCTTTCTCCAAGCTCAGATGCTCTCTTGCTCCAACTTTTAGGAGTCACAAGGGAGAGCTGAATGCCAGGTGGATGCTAAAGGTGGATGAGCAGCCTTGAAAGGGTCTGGCAAGACCTTACAACTGAGGTGCTAGTCCTTGAACACCTCCACACCCCTTACTTGATACTAAAACAAGCTCTAAAAAACTTCTATTCTTCTCTAATCCTTTTGCAGCAAAATGGTTTGGGGTTGTGAAGATAGTAATTTATAGCTGTATATTCTAACCTGCAGTGACATTTTAAAGTTCATTTGTGAAATCAGATGATCTGGGAAATAATATCTCATTGAGGAGGCAATGAGGAACTTTTAACTAGAGCAAGTTTTTAGTCATAAGTTATTTTGGCCACTAGAGGGTACAAGAGATTGAATTTTTGTACAGGTGCATATTATTAGATTAGGATTTTTTCACTGAAAAGGATTCCCCTTTTCCCACCTACTTCTCCCCCAATCTCTGGGCTCTAGGAAGAAGTATATGGAGGCACTAAGATATAGTAGATAGAGACTTGGGGTCAAGAAGACTTCAGCAAATCATAGGTTAAAAATCCTACTTCTGATATGATGTGATCTCAGAAAAGGGTCTCTCTGAGAATCATCTGAAAAATGGGGATAATGATTCCTATAGTACATGCCTCACAGGTAATGTTGTGAGGTGTATATTACTATGTAAAATATTTTGAAAACTTTAAAGCAATGTCAGTTCTTACATATTTGATTTCTTCAACTAACTAGCCAATTAACATTCCCAGTGAGGGAAAAAGCAAGATGTGCCAAGTAGCAAGGATGTCCTTAACAAGAATTTCCCAAATACTTTCATCTCTCATGGCTTATTTTGTATTGGGGACATCCCAGAGCTCAAGATGAAAATTCAAACAAACAAACAAGCAACAACAACAACAACAAAAACTAACCAAATCATCCCTTCCCCCACAATAATTTTTTAATTTTAAAAAGGTTTCTATAAATTATTCACATTATTAATTCACATATTTCTTGTAAATTTGTTCCTAAGTGTTTGTATTAGTCTTTCATGAATCTATACTTAATAGAAGTGGTAAACACATCCATACGCTGAATGTCATGGCAAAGTGATCCCAGGTATTCTCGATAATCTAATGTTAATCAGGCTGACTTAGAACAGAAACAACTCCAATGATGAGTTGTTTCTTTGAGGAGTTGTTTCTTTGATTGGCTTGGCAGAAAGCACAGAGAAATGCTCTGCTGAATAGGCCATTTCCCCCCTCAATTTGAGCATGATTTAATTATATCAGGCATATAAAACCAAGTGGCAACCTTTTTATGGACCTGAAAGAAATAAAAGCAGTTCACAGAGTCATAAAATCTCAGAGTGACCCAAGAAGTGATCTAATTTTTTCTCAGTCCAATGAATGAGTATCTTCTACATTTCAAAATATAAATAACTATGCCATAAAAGGGGTGTTATAAATATCTGCTTGAGTTTTAGAATTGTGGCAACTCATGAAATCTAGTAAATTTTGGAGGAGTTATAGTTTGCATGTTTGGGGGCAACTGTAGAAGACCTATTGCAGCCATTCCTGGATGATAGTTGTACATATCTTTTAACTTTCATGGGCCTTAGCTGTCCTTATGTCCAGAATGTGAAGTCTGGTCCAAATGGTCCTTCCAATTCTATCTAATTCCTATATCCCTATTATCAAATATCTTAAAACAAATTGTCCTCCAATATTTGATTGATAGGTAATTCACTATCTATAGAGTCTCCAATTAGCAGTATTTATACCCTTTTACTGAGCCAAAAATGTGGCTCCCTGTAACTCAGAATCTTTAGAATCTTCCAAGTGATCAGAAATTACCAAATCCAACTTCATATCTGATATAAAGATCCATTCTATAGAATACCTCTCAGCTGATCATCCAACACATTTAGAACACTTCCATTGAAAAATGTTCCCCCTGATCTCTACATCAGCTTTTACCAATTGATTCTAGTTCTTCCCTATTCAGCTACAAAAAGACATATTGCAAATCTTGCTATCATAGTCCTTCAGAAGAGCATTTGGAAGAATTTCTTCTTCAATGACTTTGGAGTCATAGAAACTGGGACCATTTTTACTTCTATTACTCACTATGTGACCTACCATGGGTAAGTCACTTTGCCTGTCAAGGGAGGGGGTTAAGTTAGATAGCCCATGAAGTCCCTTCCAGGTCTAAGTTTATGATTCTACATAGACTAGAAGATAGGGTATAGTTAAGAAGATTAGAATTGGTTGGATAAACATAATTGATATTAAGGGGTTGATGTCAACTTGAGAGGGGCCTTATGAATCTACCTTGATTGTCTATTTTCTAAATTTTTATATCTTACCAGCTTCCATTTTCCAACTTTCCCAATAGTTTTTTGGCTTTTTTGTTCTAATGGAAGAAAAGCCATTGAAGACGGTTTGATGTACTTTTTTTTTTTAAAGAAACTAATACAATGTCAGTGGCTTGAGTTGGCCATGTACTCCTTTATGAGAAAGTGTATGTACATCAGAAAACTAGTTCTGAAATATTTCCTTTAATTTTTATATTGGATCAGCTTTTTAATCTGTAAAAAAGAGAGCAGCTGGTACTCAGATATTTCTGCTGAAGAGAAGAGAGAGAGAGAGAAGGAAGAGTTAGTGCTACATTTTTCCATCAGTCCCAAAAGTGACTCCCAAATGCTCAGTTCACACCAAAACATGCAGTAGTTGTTTTAAAACTTTTACTGCATATATAACATTGAATTTAACAGTAATTAGGTTTCTACTATTTTTTCAACAAAAGGAAAAAGTCATTGACAAAAAACAACTTTTCCTGTATGTATACAACTTCTTAAATCATGTTAGAAGAGAGTCTCACATTCCATGATCAAGGAATTTCACATAGCAGTAATGATTTTCATCAGCAAATATTTCTCCCTGTCCTCCAACAATTAGCATGAAAGAATGGGATTTCTTAGATGAATTTCATACATATTTGAAGCAGCAAAAATAACCACCTATAATTTGGCATTTATGTTTATAGTTACTCCAAAAATCTTTTGAATTTCATAATGCCATTATCCAGTGTTGCTATGAAATAGAGACTGTAGATTCTAGGTAACAAAGATTCTCTTCAAAACCAGCATTAAGACAAAAGAAATAAGAATCAGGGCATTATACTAAATTTCTGGATCTAATACACTAAAAAGAGTGAAAATTTAGGAAAAGTTACTTATATTAGGAATTTGCAAAAGGTGATTTTGGGTTGTATAATATTTTATACTGTGTGGATTTTCTGCATTTGTTAATTTAAAACAGACATGCATTTTATTTATTTCTGCCCTATTTCCTCTATCTCCTCCCACCCCATCTCCATCATCTACAGAGTATTATGGAAAGGAATTCAAATCATCCCAGACAATCCAGTGGTGTGCTCTGGTGTGAAGTATGATATTAAAAAAAGTTCCTTTCAATCTTCATCAAAGTTCTGCTGTAGAAGAAAATTGGCAGCCAAATTTTCATTTGTTCTTCTTCAGAGAATCTTAATTCTTTTAACCTTTCTGTAGTTTCTTTTTCTTTTTTTCCTTTTTTTTTCTTGCCCGGGCAATTGGGGTTAAGTGACTTGCCCAGGGTCACACAACTAGGAAGTGTTAAATGTCTGAGACCAGATTTGAACTCAGGTTTTCCTGAATTCAGGGCTGGTGCTCTATCCACTGCGCCATCTAGCTGCCCCTGTAATTTCTTTTTCTTGAGGTGTTACTTAAATGTGGTTTATGAGACCACTTCCAGCTTTAGCTATTCTTCCACTACCACCTGCACCTCCTCCTTGAACTGGTTCAATTTAGCACTTGAATAAAATGCTCTTGATATCGACTGATTTGCTGAATTAACTGTGGATTTTCTAGTCCTATTTGCTGTAACAAGGTGGACAGAAGGGAAAGTTTCTGATGAAAACTTTGTCTCATTTGCTGGAACTGAGACTGGTTCCATAAAAAAAATCAAGTGGATGTTCTTCAGAACTTGGAGTTGTAGTTTTTGCTGTTGTGTCTGCAGCTGCTGCCATTGCTGAAGACTGAGAAACCCCTGTGTTGCCAGGCTCGGTGGGTGGTTAGGTGGGATCCACCACAGCTTGACTCTGTCTTCTGAAGTAGCCATTAAAAATGTTCCATCACTCTACCAGGGTGGAGAAATCAATTGTCAGTGCTATGATTACTTATTCTCTTTCATATCCATTGACATAATCTCAATCACCATATTTTCATAGGATTGTCCTATCACAAGAGCATCTTCAGAAATGTTTGACCTAAAAGAGACCCCCAGGCTTTTGTCAGATGATGTTGGGCTAATATCAGTAAGATCTTCGACTGGCTTCTCTTCCTCAGGAACACCCAAGCCCCTGCAGCTGGTACTGGAGTTCAGGTTTAGGTGCAGGGGTGGGAGCTAGGGGAAGGGGTTTGAGTAACAGATGCTGCTGTAGATTAGTAGTAGCAGCAGGATTTGATTGTTGAATTGTAGCTGGTGATAGCATTGAAGAACCTGTTGTTTCAGTTTTTGTCACTATAATCACCACAAAGTTCTTCTCATCAGTTTTGTATAATTTGAAAGCAATGTCCTTGAGTATTTTGCTTGAGTAAATTAATTTTTGGCCTGTTACTGGAAAGGCATCTTTCCCCTTTTCCAATTCAATCTTCTCTTTCAGTGCCTTAAGTCTTATCATGGTCAATGTTGATCTTGAAGGTCACGCATGGTGTCACAGCCATCCCCAGATGCCATGACTTCTGTGGTCTGGGTTGGCCTCTCAGCCCACGGGGAGGAAGATCAAAGTGGCTGTTAGTGTTGGTCCCATTCACCCTGCAAGGGACCTCTCCATAAGGTCTAAGCCACTAGGTCTCATTGTCATTTTCTGGAAGGATGGCCTTCTCCCCAAGGCATGGGGCCAGTAGGGAGTCAGTCCTCAACAGCTGTGAGCAGGACTGGGAGGCAGTGAGAATCCACTAGTTCATCAGGGTCTGGCATCCATTATCATGTTTTGCTTCAACATCCAAAAGGAGGTTTAAAAGAGGAAGATTGTGGGACAGCTAGTGGATGCAATGGATAGATCACCAGACCTGAAGTCAGAAGAACTGAGTTCAAATCTGGTCTCAGACACTTAACACATCCTGGCTGGGTGACCTTGGGCAAGTCACTTAGCCCCAATTGCCTCAGCAAAAGAAAAAAAGGGGAAGATTATGAAAAAGATTTTAAAAGCAAAGAAAGACTAAGAACTTATGACTGAGTCCTGAGTGAGAGGAAGAGAAAAAGGACAGGGGCTTAAAAACTATTTGCGTAATACCTAGAACATTAGTACTGAATGTTCTTATTCCATGACTTTCTTCTTTGTAAAGAGGATTTAGGAGCAAAGAAGGAAAAAAATATAGGAAAATAGGATTGAAGGAAATTCATAAAATGCAATTCTTTATCTATCATCTATCTTTCCTTCCCTCTCCCTCTCTCTCTCTCTCTCTCTCTCTCTCTCTCTCTCTCTCTCTCTCTCTCTCTCTCTCTCTCTCTGTCTCTTTTTGGAAAGATTAGAAGGAAAAATGACTGAGGGTGAAATCTTTGCATCAGGCTTCTCTGATAAGGTTTCATATCCAAGAAATGTAAGGAACTAATTCAACTTCATAAAAATAAGACATTTTTCAATTGATAAATGGTCAAAGAGTGAACAGACTCTGGAATTCAACAGGTTTGGGGAATAATCCCAGGACAAGTTACTGCTGCCCACTGCCTCCCTAGTTGCAAGCTAATCCAGAAGTAGTGTTATAACCAATGCTTTTAAAAAAGAGTGAGAAAAGAATCTTTTATTCAGCAATTCTCATGGGAAATGGATGTGCTCAGAGGTGAGAGACACACTGAATACAGAAGCAGTAGCAAACTTTATAGTATTAGTTCGATTCCTTATCCCTAAGGAATGGTTGGATTTATAATCAAAATTGATTACAATTGATTGGACTTGCATTCAAATTAATAATTGGTCAGATTTACAATTCAAATTATAATTGGTCATATTTATAATCATCTTTGTTTGCCCATTCCATAGTCAAAAAGGCTTGTTACCTGTCATTGATTCTAATTGATATGGGCAAGTTTAGAACTGGGCCCCTTTGTCAGGAATTTTGTTGTTCAGCTAGTTCCTTGTTTCATACTGTGATTGGTTAGAGATATCTTAAGAAGACATTTCACTTCTCCCTTCATCCTGTTTTGACATTATCTGCAAAACCTAACCTATACTCTTCACAGTAACAAGAATTTTGTTTTTCCTTTCTTTTCTTTTCTTTTTTTTCCAGTGGTAAGAGGAAAGCAATATGGAAAGAGGAAGGGGAAAAAAAGGCTCCTGATAAATGAAAAAAAAATAAAATTTAATTTAAAAAATTCACCAGAAAGAATCAGAGTAAGATCCATAAGAATATAAATGTTATATCTTTTAAAGTTGTAAGTTAAATTTATTATATATTTAAAAGGAAATATAAACCCAACCATACTAGAGATTCACTGTTTCATGTACAATCCTTTTTTGTATATGAAAATATTCATTTTATTAGGTGTTAAATTTAGAATAAAAATCAAATAAGAAAAAGATACTTGAGTCTTTATAAGCATGTAAGTATTTTTAATATGAGGTTTATACATATTTACAATGTTGATGCTTCAGTATAAAGTACTTTTTGTATTCTCACTTCATTCTACGTCATTTTATATGTAACTTTCCAGGTTTCTCTGAAATTCTCTCTCTCATCATTTCTTATAGGAAAATTTTGTTATATTTAATAAATAAATTATAATTTGTTTCAAGTGATAGTGATTTTTCATGACTCCTTCCCAGCTCATAAAAATAGGGTTATATAGAACATATTTCTTTTATATAAAAAAAGGAATGGAAAAGTGACTTTTCTGGAGGCTTTTTTTTTCTCCTGAACTTTGTGATACCTCTTGTTATAACTGGGATTTGATAAAATAAACTGACTTATGGGGTATTTTCCCCTTAATTAGAATGCATGATTCTTAAATGTAGGGACTGTATTCATTGCTTATGTTTGTATTCCTTTTGCTTAATACAGTATCTGGTACTTAATATTTTCCTACCTATCCATCTACCCATACATCCATTCATCCATCTTTCTGTTTCTGTCTGTCTGTTTAGTAAATTATTAATCTATTGTGAGGCAAGATAAAAAGAGAGCTACTCACTCTAGCAGAATGAGATACAAAGGAGCAGGGACCAAGCTAGTTGAATTTCTGCTTAGGTTTCTTTTCCTTTGGGGCCAGTGCCTAAAGAATTGAGCCAGTTGTTATTTTAGGCACATCATACTGTTACAGGCTCTTTTTAAATAATTTCTTTCCCCCAATGTCTCTAAAGCAGTTGATTAATATATTATAGCCCTTGTCCCTGTATTAGTTTGAGAGAGAAAAATTCCCTGGGTGTGAACTATGAAAGTTGATTATAAAGGGACTATTAACAAATACATTGGAACATGCAAACTTCTGATGAATATTTTGCCATTCACACTAGCCCATTAAGTGGAGGATCCTACATAGTGAGATGCTGTCTTTGAAATATCTTTGGAATTTTTTTTGGAATTACTTCCAAAGGCTATGTACTGCCAAAACAAAACAAAAACACAAAAACTGAATAAGGCTGTTTTGGGTCAAAAACAAGATGTGTTTAAGAAGTCATGAGACTGATGTTATTGCATGAATCATAAATTGCAGAAGCAAGAAGCATAAAAAGCATAAGTCCATTTTTGGAGATGAATTCCTAACTTGTATTTGAGCAATTGTTGCATTGTTGGGATAGCATGCTGCATTTCTGTAGTAGTCACCTATGGAAGAAAACACATTTTGGATGTAGAAATTCTGCTGTCTTTACTAAAATAATTTTCCTTTATCTGTTAAAGGTACCACCCTCCTTTGAACTACCTAGATTGGCAGGCTCAGTGTCATCATAATTTTTCATTCTCACTCATTCCATATCTATATCCATTCAAATATCATTGTTTTTTACCCTCCACAACATTTCTAGCATCAAGCTGAAAAATTCAGATCCACTCAATGATCAGCGAAGAAAGTGAGTCATCTATTCAAAGTAATGGAATTGCACTTTGGGATAACACACTGCTCTATTCAGATAGAGATGCTCAGGGAGGAAAAGGAGAATGGATTCTTATTAGGCATAATTATGGAACATATCATGGAGGACATATGGTCTGGGCATATAGAAAAGCTAAGCTGCAGGAGGGGAATGTTTAGGAGTTACAGAAATAAAGTCACAAGTGAATGGATTAACTTTACCAGGTGTATCAGGAAGAAAGGCTGTTAGAAACTGTTGGGGTGTGTGGGGGTTTTCTTGGGAGCAGTTAGAAACTGTGGGTTGGGCCCCCAGGGTCTCTTTAGAGTTTGACACTAACATATGTATTTTTTTTCTATGTGAGCAATCTTTCATCTCCTTTAGGTCCTCATCACCTGGACCAATTATTTTCCATGCCTCATCACAATCTTCCACATAGCTGCAAAAGTTATTTTCCTAAAGTGCTAACTATGTTATTGTCCTACTTGATAAATATCAATAGTTACCTATTATTTTATTGTCAATGGCAACCCTTCACAAGAACCATTTTTGCCCTATATTTATTACTCATTATTTTCCTTCATTTATAATATAGTACCCCATTTCTCATTTCTGTCTTTTCTCTGGCTGCCTCCCTTCCACAATATTCCACTACAGCCTCCTCTATGCTGGACATTGCTCTTCACCTTCACCTCTTATAAACCTAGTTTATTTCAAATTTCCTTCCCAAATTTCATCTTCTACATTAATGATGTCAATTTGAAACAGGGGTTACTAATACATACATAAGGATGCTTGTTGGAGGCACGTTGGCTTAGTTTTAAAATGTAATCTTATCTATATTTTATTATATTGTATTTATTTTTAAAAATAATTCCCAATTACATTTTAATCTTTTTTTAGGCAACAGTTGAAAGTGTAGTGGTATATAGATAGCCGGTGGGTTGTGAGCTTAACACCTCTGTTTTACATGAAATTGAGTCCTTAACTATTAGTGTTTTTCCCCTGTAAATTATCTTATACTTACTTTGTATATATTTTGTACATTATCTATCTATCTATTTCTCCTAGTCTAAATTCCTACCTATTTATATTGTTTTCCTTATCTAGAATGTAAGCTCCTCAAAGGCAAGAAGCATTTCACTTTTATATTTGTGTTGCAAGTGCATAATAAATGCTTATTGGTTGATTGACTGAAGCAACTTTCTCATTGCTTTATGCATGTATCTAAGTCAAAAAAAGAGCATCTTTTTTCTCCACTAATAGCAATTTATTTTTTCCAATTACATGTAAAGATAATTTTCAACCTTCATTTTTGTTAATTTTGAATTCCAAAATTTTTCCTTCCCTCTCCTCTCCACCCTTCCCAAGATATCAAGCAATCAAATGTAGACTAAATATACAATCATGTTAAACATATTTCCATATCAATCATGTTATAAAAGAAGAATCAGAACAAAAAGAAAAACCACAAAAGAGGAAAAAAAACAAATTTTATGCTTCGATCTGCATTCAGATTCCATAATTCTTTCTTTGGATGTGGATGTTATTTTCCATCCTAAGTCTTTTGAAATTGTCTTAGATCACTGTTTTGCTGAGAAGAATTGAATCTATCATTGTTGATCATTACACAATGTTGTTATTACTTTACAGTGTTACTCTGGTTCTACTCACTTCACACAGCATCAGTTCATCATCTTTCCAGATTTTTCTGAAATCTGTCTACTCATCATTTCTTATAGCACAATAATATTCCATTACATTCATATACTACAATGTGTTCAGCCATTCCCCAATTGATAGGCATCCCCTCAATTTCTAATTCTTTACTATCACAAAAATAGCAAATTTTACTGAGTTCTTTATATATTTTAGAAATAAGGCCTTGCTTGTATTGGTTTTGCTTGTGCAAAAACTTTTTAATTTATTGTAATCAAAATTATCCATTTTGCATTTCATAATGTTATCTATCTTTTTGCTCATAAATTTTCTCCTTCTCCAAAGATCTGACAGATGCTTTCTTAATTTACTTATTTACTTATATACTTATAGTAGCAACCTTTATATCTAAATCATGAACCCATTTCTACCTTATGTTGGTATAAGGTGGGAGATGCTGATTAATGTCTAGTTTCTCCCATACTATTTTCCAGTTTTCCAAGCAGTTTATCAACTAGTGAGTTCTTATTCCAGAAGCTTGAATCACACTTTGGGAGTGGCAAATAATAGATTTGCCACTGTGTTCTATGTACCTAATCTTTTCCACTGATTTACCATTCTATTTCTTAGCCAACACAAAATGGGTTTGATTATTGCTGCTCTATAATATAACTTTACATGTTGTAGGCTAGGCCACCTTCCTTTGCATTTTTTAAATATTAATTCCTTTGATATTCTTGACCTTTTACTTTTCTTTATGAATTTTGTTATTATTTTTTTCTAGCTCTATAAAATATTATTATTATTATTTAGTATTTTGATTGGTATGACACTGAATAAGTAGATTAATTTAGGTAAATTTCAAATTTTTATTATATTATCTTAGCCTACCCATAAACAATTGATATTTTCCCATTTGTTTAGATTTGACTTTATTTGTGTGAAAAGTTGTTGTTATGAAAGTGCAACAATAACATAGTTTTATAACTATGTTCATATAGTTCCTGGGTTTGTCTTGGTAGGTAGACTCCCAAATATTTTCTATTGTCTATGGTTTTTAAAATGGAATTTCTCTATTTATCTCTAGCTGCAGGGCTTTGTTGGCAATATATAGAAATACTGATGATTTATATGGATTTATTTTATATCCTGCAACTTTGCTAGTTGCTAATTGTTTAAGCAGATTTTTAGTTTTCAAAGATTTTCTAACTATCATATCTTCTGCAAAGAGTGATAGCTTTATTTCCTCATTGCTTATTCTAGTTCCTTCTATTTCTTTTTCTTCTCATTGCTAAAGCTAGTTCTTTTAGTATAAATGGTAAAGTGGCCTCTTGTTACTACACAAAATACTCTGAGTGCACACTAGAAGATAGGGAACTAAATGGACAAAAATGGAATAATTTTGGTGAATAATAGTGGTGATAATGGGCATCCTTGTTTCACCCATGATCCTACTGGGAATGCTTCTAGCTTATCCTCATTACATATAATAAAGCAAGACTGTCTTAAGAAAATGGAATTGATATGCTGATTCTTACAAGGCATTCTGTTGAATTTGGAGTTAGGTTTCACATCTTGCCTCTGCTCTGTGATCATGGGCCAATCAAACAACTTCTCTAGGAACTTTCTGTTTTCTTTGCTGTAAAATGGAATATTTTGCTAGAATATTTCTAAAGTCCTTTCAAGCTATTGTTTTCTGTGATTCTGCAATGTCACTTTATCCACAGTGGCTTCAAAGAGTGACACTGAGGTTGAAAGGCCATAGATGAAGTTTTTGGTCCATTTAGTTCCCTATCTGCTGGTGTGCAGTCAGAGCATTTTGTTTAGTAACAAGAGGCCACTTCACCAAGATCCTAGAAGGATGCAATAAAGTATGGCCTCAGTTGGACACATTCAAAAGAAGGGAAAGAGCTAATACTCTGACCTATGGCTAGATCTGGGTTTGACTCTTGGCTTTGTCACTTACTATGTGACTTTGGGTCAGATCCTTTCCCTCTTCTGGGCTTCAATGTTTTCATATGTACCAGTGAGGATTTAGTTGCTTCTAGCTTTTACATTCTGTGATTCTATGAAGAGGAAGCGGTTGTCTAACATGGAATAGCCATTGAAAGTTTGTGACATGAAGGTAAAGGCTATCTGAATTTCATAAATGGCCAAGACTTTTTGTTAGCAATGCCATTTAAGAAAGAACAAGATGGGAGCAGCAGAGGTCTGGAGAGGGCCTGGATCTATATGATCCCTACCAATGAGATCTCTGGCATCTGGCGAATTCTCCAGATGAGGAGGGCGACAGGAGGGAGTATCATCAATGAGGTCATTATCAGGACAGCACCAAAGATCACCAAAGTGATAGCCCAAGGGGCTAGGATTGTCCCTTCCATTCTGGCTTTTGGAAATCTGCAAGTAGGAAGCAGAGTTAGATTTCATGTAGAAAGTCACATTGTTTCTGACTAAGTTATCCATAGACATCAAAAAGAGTCCAGATTTTTGCTTTTATGCCCTTACTTACTCTAGAATGTAAAATGGGAAACTTCATTAATATCCCTGATGGTTTATCTCTCTGTGTTTCTGTTTCTGTCTCTGCCTCATTCTCTCTCTCTCTCTCTCTCTCTCTCTCTCTCTCTCTCTCTCTCTCTCTCTCTCTCTTTGATGGTGTATCTCTTATATACTTTTATCAGTGACTATATGCCATCTTTAGACAATTTCTAATAGTGTGAAGATGTGAGGGAGAGCTATTACATTGGATGGTAGAGTTTGTCTCTAAGGAGATCTAAAAAGATTAGGATGATGGGCTTAATTCAATAAGGCAACATTCAATAAGAAGAAATGTAAAGCCTTCTTTATTGAATTAAAAAATCAGTTGCACAAATATGTGAATGTAGGAATTGTTTTATTCTTTATGTTGATATCATCAAATACCTAGCAAAGAGCCTGGAAAATAATAGGTAGATACTTAGGTGGAAGAGTGGATAGAATTCCAGGCATGAAGTCAAGAAGGCTCATCTTCCTAAATTCAAATCTGGCTTCAGGCTTACTAGCCATGTGACCCTGGTCAAGTCACTTAACCCTATTTGCCTCAGTTTTCTCATCTGTAAAATGAGTTGGTAAAGGAAATGACAAACCACTCAAGTATCTTTGTTAAGAAAACCTTAAATGGATTCATGAAGTGTTGGACATGACTTAAATGACTGATAATAACAAAAACTTAATAAAACCTTGTAGATTGATTGAGAGATATGGAGACATAGTTTCATCATATGGAGACATATGGTGAAAGATCTTAGAATGTTAATGGACTACAACTCTAGCAGTGTAAGAGAAGCAGAACAGCACTAACACAAGTGGAAATAGAGTAGTGAGTTCCTTGTCACTGGGACTACTGTAGAAATAGTGATGGAGATGAAGGCAGAAAGCTCGAGTTGGGATTTCAGCTTTGCAATTTTAGTAGGCAGTAACCTTTTCTGGCTTGTTTCCTCTTCTGAAAAATGAACAGGAATGACTGAGGTAATCTCTAAGGTCCTCCCAAGCTCTAAGTCTATTGTTGAAACCATTCTGTCAACTTGGAGGTGAAGAGTATGCCAGAAAACATTCCCTCAAGAGAATAATAACCTCAAATAGGTTATGGAGAAGGATGCCATGTAGACTGCTAAGAATCATTGGCTTGTGTTGCTTAAGGAAGCTACTGATAAATTTAAGTCATTTTAGCTTTCTGAGGTTCAGTGTCCTGATTTCTTTTTAAGAAAAGAAAGAAAAAAAAGAAAAAAAAAGGAAAAAAAAGAAAATAGTTCCTATATCTTAGGACTGTTGTGAAGAGCAAATGAGATCATTTAAATAAAATGCTTTGGAAACATAAAAATGCTATGTCAATGATCATCCCTATTCTTATTATTCTTGTTCTGAAACTCCCCCAATACCAAGTTTTTTGCAGTTAGTACAGATTTTTGACTCCAATTCAGTTTCTAGTAGCATCAAAGTGTGCTGGATGTAAGGACCAGGATGTAGATGCCTGACTGAGTTCTATCAGTTATTATTTCATAGAGGGGAAAATATATGGGATAAGGTGAATTAATTTAGTTGTTTAAAGTGTGATGATTATGAGTCAAAAGTCACATGGGCCAATTGATTTGAGGTGAAGCAGCATGTTCAGTATCTAGAGTTCCAGGTCTGGAGTCAGGTACCTGCATTCAAATTCTGATTCTGCTACTTTTCATCTGAACGACTTTGGGCAAACTCAAGGTCAACCTTCTCTGAGCTTCAGGTTCCCCTCTATAAAATGAGGAGTTGAACTAGATTAAATCTTTGTTTCCATGCATTTCTAAAGGTATAATCCCCTGTGCTATATAGTACATGGATTGCCATCATAGTCCTTTTCCCTGAAGAAGCAGATGAGCCAATGGGAAACTATCATCAAATGAATCATTTTGAGTGATCAGAAGCATCAAAAAGGAGGGGCTTTCTGAGCAGTGCTTTGGGTTTTTCTTTTCAATGAAAATTTCTGCTGGTTTCTTCTTCTATTTGATAACAAGTAGGTGAAAGTGTCTATTTCATACTAACTCTGGAAAATGAGACTGTTGGTGGGATCCATATGTGTAAAGCCTTATCATAACTGACACTGTTTGTTGTGTGTACTGTGTGACATGGATCCCATGGTATTTGGTGTCAGTACAAGCACAATGGCAAGTGTTTGTTAAGAAAACAGCACACCCTTTCTGGTTGGCCAGATTGTTGATGAAATGGCAAGAAACTCAGTCAGGTGAGGATGGAGAATGTAGGCAATTCTTTTTCTGGACAATCTGGGAGCTGGAGGGGAAAACCCCATAATGGTTGCCTAGACAAACTTTGCACAGGAGGCTGTTTGTTCAATAAAGAACCAGTTTTTTTTAATTGAAAGTCTGAACATGGTAATTGCAGGAAATATCAAAGGAAATCCCATTTTCCCAGTGAAGAAAAAAGAAAGAGGCATCACAGGCTAGTAATAATAACAAGGAAGATAGCTAGGATTTATATAGTATGTTAAGGTATACAAACTACTTTACATCCTATCTCATTTGATCCTCATAATAATTTTGTGAGGTAGGCGCTATACTCATTTTATAGAAGAAGAAATTGAGGCTGAGGGAAACAATAAGTGACTTGACCAGAGTCATACAGCTAGTAAGTGTTGAAGACAGAATTTGAATTTAGGACTTCCTCAGTCCAATTGCAGCAATCTGTCCATTATTTTCTCTCTAGCTTTCTCTACTTGGATATTACAATGGCTTCTCAAATTCAACATGCAACAAAGGAAATCAGCTTCATCATCTAAAACCTGTTTTCCTCTCAATTACCTTGTTTCTGCCCCGTTATGATCATTCACCCACAGTGGAAATTATTGGACCTGAAATTGAAAGACTTGGGCTCCCTTTTCCCAACATTTCCTAACTAGCCATATAACCATGTAAAGCATGCTCACTGTGAATCAGTGGTGTGACTGCTTGTTACATGGATTGATCTGTGATCTCTTCAATGTAGTAATCTTTCCTCTATGCCCATATTTTCATCAAAATCACCAAGGATTAATTGCAATGGTCTCATCAAGTTAATAGAATTTCTTTGCTATAGCTCATTTTATATGATACATATTGATGCATAAACTCAGATTATTGAAATTGGTTACTTTGTAAATGTCTATTATGAATATTATAAATAAAATACCCAGATATCCCGTGAAATTATGTTTTACATTGCCTATAGATATTCAACAAAACTGACTTCACAACTTTACAATTTGCTTTTCTAGATAAAACCTGGTAACCATTGTTTTGTTTAGGGGTAACTTTTTTATTTCTTATTTTCATTTATTTATAGAAAAGATTCTTAGTCTGGCATCTATAGACTTCCAAGTGGATAGATTTTAGGGAATAGTTGTAAACTTGGAATTTTTAATATTTTGAAAATAGAATTTCAATATCATTGGTTTTCTTTGCAATCTCTGTGTTTGATTTTATACTTTTATAAACACTATTCTGAGGAAATTATGATTTGGAAAAGGCTGAGAACCTCTAATTTGCTGTTAGGTTTTCAGAACTGACATGATTTCAATTTTTAATCCATCAATTAAGAAGCATGTATTAAATATTTATCATGTGAGCACTATATTGACTAATTATTAGTCAATAGGCAAGAATTTTACCAGCTAAGTTCATGTTTCTTTTTGTTGTTGCATTATTGTTTTTCAGTTATATCTGACTCATCATGACTCCATTTGGTTTCTTAAGAAAGATTCCAAAATGGTTTGCCATTCCTATCTCATTTTACAGGTGAGGAAACTGAGGCAAACAAGCCACACAGCTAGTAAGTATGAGAGACTGGATTTGATCTCAGGAAGATGAGATTTCCTGATCCCAGATGCGTTTTCCTGACTTCAGTCCCAGTACTCTATCCACAGTGACACTGAGCTCCTCATCATATTTCTAAGTATTCATAAAACTTCTTATTCTCTTTGGATCCCCTTTCTGTCACTTGGCCACTCTCATTACTGTGAGGGGGACTGCACTTCCTTCATTATGTATCATTTTGTATTTTGTTTTATTTCATGGTTATCACCAACAAGGAATTCATCACTAATTGGACAGTCTAATGATGATAAGCCTTTGTGTGCTTAATTTATTTGCTAGACTGGCCATTTGGAAAGCAGATATCATCTGTTACTAATATGGCACAGGAAAATCTGCAGTGCTTTTTCATTCTACTACTATAACCTTTGAAAATCGAGGGCCATATTTACATCCCAATGAAACACTTGAGTCTGGGCTTTGGAGAAGATGCTGGTGCCTTAGTTCACCAAATTGCTAATGCCATCTCAGACTGCATCCAAAGAAAAGCAAAGATTGTAAGTTGTTGCTATCATCAGCAACTATCCCTGAAAGAGCTCCAGAAAGCAGCCACATGAAGCCTTTTCATCTCTTACTAAATGCAGGACTCAGAATGTCTTTTTTCATTTTTACTCAAAACATTTAAACAGCTTTAAACAAAGGGCTCCACTTTGTGATGAGCTAGCCTGGGGATGCAATTTTTCTCTTCTGCAGCTGCTTCCCTTAAAAGCCTCTAAGGGGCTAAGCTTTGAAGGGTTGTTCTCAATATTCATGACTCTCATTATTGGGGCCTTAGAGTTTTTCTTACCTGTCTAACCTGAGTTGTAAAAATGTAGTCAACTTTCCAAGGTTCCAAATGGATGAATAAGTTATTTCTGACTGTGTTCTGGTTTAGGAGTGGGTTCATTGTTCTGTCTGGGAGTAAGCAGGTTGTTCCTTTGTTGTTTACTGGGAGAAAGGAGACCATTGAAGCTGAACTGGTTATACTTGGGTTGATGGCTGAAAGCACCAGAGCAGAGTAGAAAATGAAGCCAGGTGGGTAAGGAAGGAGAAAGCCAAGACACTCCCAGTCAGTATTCAAATGTCATTTCTTGTGGGAAAGTATCATTAATAAGCTTGTACACATTACCAGGGGAACCCCAGGCAGCACATTGTCAGGGCTCCACCAGTGGACATAAACATTGAAAATGACTAACTGTGTGGCCCTGAGCAAATAGATTCACCTCTCTGAGACTGTTTCTTCATTTGTTAAATGGAGATACAAATACTTGTTTTTAATACCTCATAGGATAATTATTATAGGGATTATCTAGTAATAGTACCTAACATTTACATATTAGTTAAGATTTTTAAACATTTCACATTATTTTATCTCATTTGATCTTAGCAATAATCCTGTGAAGTTGGTGTTCTTATTACCTGTAACAGCTGAGGACAATGAATGACTTCCACAAGTTTACCTAGCTAGTAAGCTTCTGTGGCTATATTTGAATTCAAGTCTTTGAAGTAAGTCATAATTATTTTTATTACTGCTAAGTGAAAAAGAGCCTTAGACTGTGAGACACCTGAATTTTAGCTGGGAAAAATCTGGGGAGTGGAAAGGTTTATAACTTATAATTTCTATTTTTACCATAATATTTTGTGATTTCTTATCTGAGACACTGCTATTAGCATCCTAGAGAAAGCTAGAGTTCATCCTATTTGACCATAGGGAAACTTGTTTCAAAAAGAAAGTGATAGTTTAGATTATTTAGGACTTTACAATGACCTCAGCTTTTATGAAAAGGGAAATTTTGCTTGAGGATTCTACAGTTGCAAAGAAAAATTTGAAAACTACCTTGTAGTTGAGTTCAGCTCTTGTAAATAGCCATTACTGCCTTCCATTCAGTCCGTAGCACTCACAAAATAACAATCTGAGTTGCAAAAAAGGAAAGGTGTAGAGAAGAATTTGGAATATGGGTATGCGAGAATATTTGGGGTATATGAAACAGTGTGAATTGTGAATGTCTAATTGTCAAAGTTGAGAAGCTGAGATTGTGACAGAAATATGTGGAAACCTATTCAGTAAATGGGGGTGAGAAAGACATAGTGATAATTATTTCTTTTCTCTATGTGTATGCACACACACACACACACATATGGGAGGATATAGTGACAGGATGTGTGAGTTTACTGTGATAAGAAATTGACTTTACTAATGCAGGTAGCAACTTCTCTATGACTTACAATCATAGAGTTTCTTAGAGCACTTAGAGTTTAAGTGACTTGCTTAGAATCACGCAGCCAGTAAAAATCAGAGATAGGTCTTGAATACAGGTCTTCCTGACTCAGAGGTTAACTCTCTATCCATTATGTGGTGGCTATATCTTAAGCTGAATTAATGTAGAATCTCTTGGCTATGTTCCCATTTTCTTATTTCCAGTCATCATTTCAGTCTATGTACTGAGCGTACCTAATAATATTCTTTTTGGGGAAGCAAATTAGAGTTAAGTGACTTGTCCAGGATCACACATCTAGTAAGCATTAAGTATATGAGGCTTGATTTTTTATGAACTCAGGTACTTTTGGCTGCAGGACTGGAGATTCTATCTACTGCACTACATAGATGCCCTCTACTAAAAAATACTTAACCATAGTAATGCCAATACAAACAACACTATCCTACATTTATGGAGGATTTTATTGACAAAATATTGATAACTCCAAGGTAACCAGCATATACATCATCTGTTTAACATATAGGGAGAGGCAGCTAGCTGGTGCAGTGGATAGAGCACCAGCCCTGAAGTCAGTAGGACCAGAGTTCAAATCTGGTCTCAGACACTTAACACTTCCTAGCTGTGGGACCCTGGGCAAGTCACTTAGCCCCAGTTGCCTCAGCAAAACAACAACAAAAAACAGATAGGGAAACTGAAACCCAAGTAGAGTAAGTAATTTACCTATATTCACAGAGCTAGTTAACTTAATCAACTAAGGCTTTGAAATAAAGTGTTATAGTGAGGTTTCAAAGACAAATATCTTTTGATTCCAAAGAGTGTTTTTTCCATTATAGGTTTGCTTGTACACATATTTTTGCATGTTGTTCTTCTTTAGACAATTAGACATGGTCCCAAGGGACCAGGGACCAGCCCATGTTTTTCTGGCTTTCTTTGGATGTTCAGTAAGCATTTGAAAGATTTTTGTTGGATTGGGCTTCACATCTTTGGTTTTAGATGAATATTTTCTTGAAAGTTGGGACTGGTTTTCCCCCTTCCTTTCTCTCTTTTCCCATAGATCCCATTGCCCACTTCCTCTTTCTTTCTGATGTCCCCTATCTTCTCCCTCTTTGCCAGTTATTGTCCCTCACATTCTTTAGACCTAGTCCTAAATCTCTTGCCAATATTCTCCCTTCTTCAACTCCATCTTCTCTTTTGATGGATCTTTGAAGCCTTTACTTTATAACTAATGATAGATAATCATAGGGTAATCATTCAACTTGTAATCCTTGGGTTCAGTTATATGCATTGCATGTGTGTATTTTTACCCCAACTAGATGATAGGTTTTTAGATGTTAGGAATTATAAGATCTATATGGTTCATATGCAGAAATTAATCAATACATACTTCAGAACATAACATCTCCCAACATATTGGGCCAGCATGCTCTGGGTAAACCACAACTAGAGGACTGTGTTTATTTTGGATGCCATCTTTTTAGGGAAGATGACTAGATCATTGAATTAGAGCTGAAGTTTTTAGAAGCCATGTAGGATTATAACCCCAAAGGTAATGACATTGGAGACTGTCAGGCCAAATTTCCTTAGATTATTATAAATGAGGCCCACAGACTTGCCCATGTCCAGAGGATGGCAACTGGATGGATGAGGAAAGTCAAAATGAGGTCATATAAAGCTTAGCTGAAGGAAAGAAGACTTAGGAAGGTCTTCAAACTCTTCAGCTTGGTATTTAAAGACCTTCACAGGCTGCCTCCAGCTTCTTTCAGATTTATTATACATGACACCACTTGGTTCATTCTATATTCAGTGAAACTGCCCTGCCTGCTATATCAGCATCTGTCTCTGCTTTTGTACAGTGTCTCTCCCTATGCCTGTAATTTATTTTTGTCTTACCACCATCTCTTAGAATCCTTTGGCTTCCTTCAAGCCTTTTATCACCCAATACCTTTTAGGAGAAACCTTTCCTGATTCCCTTAATTTCCAATATTTTTTCCTTCAAATAATCACATTCACTTATGTGGGGCAGTGAGGTGGTGCAGTGAATAGAATGCCTGGCCTAGAGACAGGAAGACTTATTTTCATGAGTTCAAAGCTAACCATTGACTAGCTCTATGACTCTGGGCAAGTCACTTAACCCTGTGTGACTCAGTTTTTTCATCTGTAAAATGAGCTGAAGAAGGAAATGGCAAACCATCCCAGTATCTTTGACAAGAAAACTCCAAATGTGATCAGATTCAAATGGAATCAGACAAGATTGAAAGACAAGAAGTTCACTTATTATAGGGGATTTTCCAGAGTGTATTTTTTTGGAGTCAGGAACTATTCTCTTTCATTTTGTCTTTTTATCCAGTAATGCCTTAAGCAGACACTTAATAAATTCTTGTTGGATTGGCTTAGGATGCTTTCATTAAGGACTAAATGTTATTCAGCCTTAGTCTATTATTGGAACACAAATATCTTTAGTAATCTATCAGTCTCACTTTTACTTTCCAAATACCTATTTAAGAGAGCTCCAGACAAACAAATGCTCCTCCAGGATGTCATGCTTTCAAATTTCAAATTCAAAGTTTCAGACTAAGCAGCTCCCTTCACGTTCAATATTGCAGAATGACCTCATAAAACAGGGAATAATGATATCAAGGCAGAGCAAAGACACTTTACTACTTAAGAACATACAGAAGAATTACCTTTTCCACTTGTATCTGAGAGTCCTTATGAAGCAAGATCTCCACCAAGTAGTCCCTGCAATCATGGGAGCACAGAGAATTTTAGCTAAAAGTGATGTTGGGGATCCTCTAGGCTGACCCTCTCATCTTGACAAGTGACTGTTACAAAGCCCTTTCCTAAATTTCTTAATCTTATTAGATACTTATTCTATTAGATTGCAATCTCTTTGGGAGCAGGGATTGTTTTTGTTTTTGCTTGTGTCTCCAATACCTGGTACATAGTAGGCGCTTAATAAATGCTAAATGACTAACTGATAATCCCCATTAGAAAATAAGGAAACTAAGGTCTAGAAAACTAAAACAACTTTGCCAAGATCAGAATTCAGATCTCTTAACCCTTAGTCTAGGGCTATTTTCATTAGGTGATACTTCTTACAGGTCCCATAAACCACTGAATCTTCTGTTCCCAAATGACCTTCTTTGTGTTTGCAGTGGTTTGTTAGATTATACAAATCCTTAGAGTGCTTGTTTTGGTCAAATTGTAATGCTGAATGAATCCCTGATGATTATTGGATTTAGTCACTTTCAACTTAATTAAGTGAATTTAAACTAGATGGCACTTCAGTGGATAGAATCAGGATCTGGAATTTGGAAGATTTTTCTTCCTGAGTTCAAATCTGTCTTTAGACACTTACTAGCTGTATGACTCTAGTCAAGTCACTTAACCTTGTTGGCCTCAGTTTCCTCATCTGTAAAATGGATTAGAGAAGGAAATTCCCAACCACTCCAGTATCTGCCAAGAAAACTCCAACCATGGTCATGAGGAGCTGCAGATGACTGAAAATGACTGAACAACAACAAAAATCATTAGACTGTTAAAGAGAGATTACTTTAAAGATTACATAGGTTACACATGAGAATCATTTTTCTGGGTCATGGACACCTCCTTTGTCAGTCTGGTGAAGCCTATGGATCCCTTCTCAAAATAATGTTTTTGAATTCACAAAATAAAAGATATAGGATAGATGACAATCACTTTTATTGAAATACAATTATGAAAATATTTTTAAAGAAACCATGTTTACCAATTTGAGTTGGTCCTGATCTAGCTAACCCTTTCATTTTTGAGATGAGGAAACTAGAGCCCAAATTAATTAAGTGATTTATATGGTTACACAGCTTGTAAATAGGAGAGCCACTATTTGAACCCAGGTCCTCTGCTGCCAAATTCAATGTGCTTTCCATTAATTAGATAAACATATTATGTCACTTCCCTTATTTGTATTTTGTAGTGACAGTGTAACACTCATCACAGCTGCATCCTTCAGAGCAGACCTCTAAGAATCTGTGGTAACAGGGTTATTCCATTGATGGCTATGGTATATATTTTAATGAGTTTGGATGTACAATACAGTAAGTAGCCTGATTTCAGGGAGCTCTTGTTAACAATGAGGTCTCCAGGGGAAGTCAGGTGATACAGATGGCTATCTGAGAATCATGGCACTTTTTGCTATGATTGATTATCATATCCTCAACAAAGCAAATAAAAAATTAAGAACCCAGACTATAAATAGAGATCATAAGTCTTCCTAGACACTGGTATTGAGTGGTAAAGCAGACATAATGAGCTGGTCTCCTGGATGGTTGTGGTGGAGAGATGATTATGGGATGGTTATTTTTGATAGAATGGAGCAGATGGAGGAGAAGGTAAGAAGAGTGGGGATCATTGGCTGTGCCTGTGTAACAGGTGAATTAGAAAGAACCTTTGAAAGAAGTTATCATATTCTAAGTATGGATTCTTGGAGCTAGTGCTATGTCAGGTATTGAGGGCAAGGGTTCTAGTCCACGGGTAGGTGGGCAGCCTGTGACACTATTGGATGCCAGGGTTGAGTGTCATAAAGTAATACTAGCAGGTGGCTCATGATGAATAACTGAGCAGATTCGACTTTATATCTGAGTTGGCATTTCTGAGTCTCCAGAGAGAACCAACAGTGCTCAGAGAGGAGCCAGTGGATCTAAAGCAGCAGAAAGTAGGATTTGATTGTGTGTGTGTGTGTGTGTGTGTGTGTGTGTGTGTGTGTTACAGAGTTTCCAGATGAATTCCCTCCAAATCTGACACATTTGCAAATGTTTGTAGATAAAAGAATGGCACAAAAGACATCATCTACAGATATCACAGGAGACTTGTTTGAAATCCAAATAAAGGTTTCTGTTAGGCAGACCTGTTTCTGAAACTCCATACCACAGCTGTCTGGCTCATTTATTTTTTCACTAGATGTGTGTGGTTATGGCCTATTATGCAATCAACTTTTCCATATGTAAAGCCCCAAGATGCTAAGAGGTGAGAGAGAGAGAGAGAGAGAGAGAGAGAGAGAGAGAGAGAGAGAGAGAAAGACGGAGAGGAAGGGAGGGTGAAGGAGGCAGAGAGGGAGAGGGAGGGGGAAGGGAGGGAAAGAGAGAATTACAGCATGATTCATATTTATTTCTATAAAGTTGGCTCAAGTCAAATATAGCAAGAAGAGCAGTATATTGGAAAAAACACAAGACTAACGGCAGAAAACCTTGCTTCTGTCCCCTTCTTTGCTACTAGTTTGGCCTTGGGCAAATTATTCTTTTTCACTTGGACTCAGTTTCCCCATGTGTAAGATGAGTAATTTGGACAAGATGGGCTTAAACACCCTTTCAACTTTGATATTCTTTGACTCTGAGTCTGTTTTTCATGAGTTTTGTAGCTCCAATGTCTAATGTGATATTGTCCAATTTCAATTGGCTGATTTTCTTTGCCCACCTTTTTCACTGGGACTATCCCTTCAATTCTAAATTAAGCTGTCCATGAAAAATTTCTGGAATCTAGTTTACATATTCTTCTCCCAACTTACCTGGATTTATCGTCCAGACATTAGGGATGCATTCAGAGGATTTCAGGAGAATCCAAAGTTTGCTAGTCAACCTATACTGGATCTCATTTTTTCTTAAAACAAAACAAAACAAAGTCTTCCAGCCAACTAAGAAATAATATCTATTTTTATCCACTTCTTACCTCCCCAACCTGCCTTCAGTGGAAGAAAGAAATCTAAGTGGTAAGAAAGTTTGTCCTTTAGTCAGGGGAGGATGACACTGAGGGAGGAGTGTGTAGGTAGGTGTTGATCTAGGTTACCTTATGCTCTCTTTCTTAAAGAGATAGCTTCTTATTAGTGAGCTTTAAGGTGTGAGGATCTTGTAAAAATGGGCTGACTTGAGTCTTGCTTGGGTGCATTCCTTGTGATTTGCTGAGAAAACACTTCTTTCTCTCTCTGCATCCTTCTATTTCAGTCTCTTTCTTCCTGTCGCTCTCTCTCTCTTCCTTCCTTTCTCCCTCTGCCTCTCCCCACCTTCCCCTCAATTTGAAGATGTGAATCAATAAAGGGGAAGTATGGGGGCTTAAGCATTCAGTACTATAGTTTTCTGCATCTTGAATCAAAAATGTTATTGTTTTTCTCCCGCTTTTGGTTCTTTTTCCTCCCATGGTTATTTCTCCTCTTCCTCCTCCTCCTCTTCCTTTTCCTCCCTGTCTCTTCTTTCTTCTTTCTTCATTCTTCTTCTTTCTTCATTCTTCTTTCTTCTTCTTTTCTTCTTTCTTCTTTCTTCTTCTTTCTCCTTTCTTCTTCTTCTTCTTCTTCTTCTTCTTCTTCTTCTTCTTCTTCTTCTTCTTCTTCTTCTTCTTCTTCTTCTT